>OU744337.1:76380745-76580655 GCA_916610165.2 Gymnosoma rotundatum
AAAACTAAAATAGAATTTAGCGCCAATGCGGACATCGATTTTCCCTTGCTGATAGAATCTGGAGTCTGCTAAGTAGATATTACTTGGAATGTTCCAAGTTGAAACATCGAGGTTTTGATTTCGTTTTGCCGGAATTATAGTTGGAAGAACAATCGCTTCCAATTTTGTTGCAAAGTCATTATTTGTGGAGAACATCTCAACATTCATTCGGTACTCTGCTGGTTTTGAATCTTTCCCACACCATCAATGCATAAGGATGCTTCTGTTGGAGAAAGGGATAGCTTCTTGATAAGTCGTTGGGTCACAATATTAACTTGTGAACCTGAATCTAGTATTGCTCGAAATTCGTGTGTGAAGCCATTTGTAGCCTTGATAACTACCCTTGCTGTGGCCAGCATGACATAATTCTTATGCCCTGTCATTGGCTTCATAGATGTGAATGAGTCTGTGATCGTCTCTCCTCTTTTGTTTGTGGGTTGCACATATAGAAGTGATGTCTTCTTTTTTTTTTTGTGTATCTTGTTGTGAATGTAATAATGAATTATGCTTCTTGTTGCATTTTCTACATCCACTGGAGGTGCAAACTTTTGTTACATGATCATCCCTGAGACAGTTAACACAAAGTCTTTGTTGCTGTGACCATCTCCATCTGGCTGATTCTGTCATGTTTAAAAATTTCTTGCAGTAATAGATTGTATTATTGGCTGTAATACACAGTTTTCAATTATGAATATTATTATCCATAGATGCCACAGATGATACTATCATCTTTTCGTTTTGATGGGTAGTTAATTTCTCCTTGCAACCAATTGATTCCATTAATTGAAATTGAATCTCAAGAAAGGAGAATAATTCTTTCGTTGCTGGCACATCTCTAGGTTTAGTTAGTGATTGCATAAATCGAATATAGAGAACACGATCTTTTTTTATTTTAAATCATCAGTTGTATGATTATGTCATCCCAAGTTGAAGTGTTAACATTTAAGCTATTTAACGCCACCAAACGTTCTTTGGTAGATTCATGAAGAGTCTTAATAGACGCGCTAGACGTGGGTCCTGTGGGTTGGTTAAGGATCTTGCCTACTTACGTGGCTACTATGACTCTTTTGTTATCATATCGCTTCTGAAGTAGTCTCCATGCTGTCTTGTAGTTCTCTTCGGTAAGCTTTAAATGACTAATAAGTTTTTCGGTTTCTCATGAGATTTTTGATTTAAGGTATCACTTTCTCTGAACGTTTGGTAGCGGTTGCTTGTCAACCATTTCCGTAAACAGTTCATAAAACTGACACCACTTTAAACAATCTCCATTAAATTGTGGAATTGTTTCTTTTGGTAAAGCCAATGAGCTATGTACGCTTAGATTGCTTCCCAACTGTAATCCACCATCTACATGCTGCAGTTTGTGTTGATCTAAGCTGAGTCATCTAGTTTAGTTTCTGGTCAAGTTCCAGTCTTCTAGGATTTCGACTTCATGCCACAATTCATCATAAAATTCTTGAATTTGATTCCACAATTTTTTTATGGTTTCGCTCTTTATCTGATAAAATTGTAGTGGACGATCCTCTCCCTCCAACGATAACTCTCTTAATAAGCGTGTTAAGGCCGTCATTCGAGCTTTTAGTTTCCTACCTAGCCGTTTAGCTTGAGGTGACATTACTTCATGATCAAATGGATTAGGGGACCTGAGTTCTAATGTGTCTTTTCTGATTGTTTGGAATGGCTTGACGCTGAGCTTATTAATCTGAGACGTAAGAAAATCAATTGTCTCACTGTACATTTCTCCTATGGATTCGTGTAGGTTTTGGACAATATATGGATCACTGTCTGATAGCGTATTATCTCTTCTAATAGCGTTTTCTGTTTTGTCAAAGGCCTGCCATAATGCATTTAGTTCTTCCCTTTTAATTTTGTAGAAGTTTAACGTTCGCCGATCATGTGAGGCCTTCTTGATGTTTGAAATAATTTTATCTATCTCAGTTGTTTTCACTTGCTGCTGAGAAATAAGACTCTCTAAGTTAGCCATGTTGCCGTTAAATTGTTGATTTGAAGAAAATAGGTAAGTGGTATCCCTCCTGTTGAGTTGATTTTTTACGGACTGGCTCGCCTGATAAATTGGACTGAATATCTTGATGAATTGATGCGAGTTTGTTTTAATTTTCAAAGCTCCCTACCACTGGTGGGGTAAACTTAAGAAATTATGTAATCCAGGTATCACCAAAATGTATAGAAAGGAATTCTAGTGCAACTTAGGTCAAACGTTTCGTCAAAACTAACACTATTTTTTTATTTCCTTTTTGTTCCTTCTAGCACTTGAACCTGAAGAACGCTCATCAAAAGAATAAAACACCTTATATGCTTTACAATAATCTTTAATTTATTTCTTTATTTTTCATGCTTATATACTAAATTGTTTTACAATAAATTGATTAAAATTGCTTAGTAAGAAGAATACATTTTTGCAAAATTATTGAACCTATTTTTTTATTATTAAAGTATTAATTTCTGATTTGGCAACAATAATGGTAAATGAAACTTAATACAAAACGTTTAGGTACTTGAACTTAAAAGAAAAAAAATGTTTAGTCAACAACAATGTTAATTGTCAACAACAATGGTTAATGAACTTAATGTAAAATTGGGTTATAAAATAAAGTGTTTAGTCAACAATAACAGTTATTAAATTTGAATACGGAAATGCTGCAATATTTTTTAATTATGATAAAATAATAAAAAATAAAATTATCTTGGTTAAGTATCAACAACGGTATAAATTATTTTATGTGTAATTCTAATAATAATGATTAAAACGCACTACGTATCGCTTATTCAATTATTTATTGAGTTAACGTTTTATTAATAATTTTATACAAAAATAATTCACTTATTCTAGTTATTTAATATTAATAAACACTGTTATAATCCAATTATTATTATTGTTCCACTACAATTCTTAATCCTCAATTCACAATATCGGAATTTAACTTCTATAAGTTATCTTATTACATGTTACCCACTATGTAGGCTGAGTACTGATTTTCGACTAACTCATTATTATAAAAAGCTAAAGAAATCAACTTCGATTGCCCGACTCTCTTCGAAAAGGTGGTAAGCAAATTAGTCATTGAACAATGCTAAAGCATCGGCAAAGACAGCAATTTTTCATGCTACGAAGCGTACCTTAACTACTCCCACCTTTAAGATCCAGACGTCCGCGTCTTTGGGATAAGTGGCAATGGAAGGTGATTTCTTTTAACATTTTTTCACATATATTAAATGTTCTGAAATAAAGCAACATTCATAGTATATTATTCTAAATTTCTAAACTTTGTTATGATTATTTTCTGTTTTAATTATTACTTTTTACACAACAAATGTATTTCTTTTCATACGAAAAAATAAGAAGAAAACATTATCGGAGGAAGTTCTAGCCAAATATTTTTAAGGGGTTCGCCGTAAAATAAAATAAGTTACTAAGTATACTTGATAAGTCAGTTTTACTAAAAGTTATAACATATTCGTCCTGTGTCAATACTGCAATAATAGCGGTAAATTCCATCAATCCGCAATCAAAAATTTTACGTTGTCCTTATGAACCACTCTGTCGTCAATTCTAAGTGTGGTTCCTAAGTCCTCTTGAACTACTCTTCCAACGTAAGCCCTGTTAAACTTATTACCAATGCGCTTATTTGTCCTAACATAGACCCTTGCGCCAGGATTATATGTCCTATCAACCCTATTGGCATTATGATAGCTCAAATCAACTTTCTGTTTAGCCAAAATGTCAGAGCAAATTTTCTCCCTTAGGTCTTCCGGTATAGTCCGAATAACATCAATCGGTCTCATTCCGGTAGTGGAGTGGATTGATCTATTATACTTCGATGTGGCAAGGAGGACTAGCTCCAAAGGGTCTGCACAGATGTCATCTAGTTTAAGGCATCTTGCAATTTCCGTCAACGTGCTGTGGAAACGTTCGACCTGTCCGTTGGATGAACTATGAAAAGGTGGTATTGCATGGATGTCCGCTCCGAAAGTATTTTTGACGAGTGACCTAATTGTTTCAGAGTTGAAGGATTTCTCATTATCACATACTATTACTTTAGTGTTTCCAAATAGATTTAATGCTTCAAGAAGAGCCGGTTTCACATCAATTATAGCTCTGGACGCTATGGGCTTGACAACGACAAATTTAGAAAATTTATCCAGACATGTTAAAAAGAATTGTTTGTCCGTACTATAAATATCTATATGAATTATCTCCCCTATAAAAGATGGTATTGGAGTCTCCGCGATTCGGTGCTTTTTGGGATGCCTTGAGTACTTCGCCTCTCGGCATGTTTTGCAAGCAAATATAACGTTCTTTATTTGTTTCCTCATATCGGGAAAATAATAATCCTGAAGGATCTGGTGAAAATTCTCCTTTAAGGAGCGATGAGCTCTATTGTGTTCAGTGTTTATAATTTCCATCTGATCACTAGGACTAAAGACATCAGTCACGTATTTGTTAGTATGGCGGAATTTCACCGACGGATAATGAGTACTCAAAAAGTGTTGGATTTGCGCTAAGCTATGAAAGTCGCAAAAAATTCCATTAACAACCCGCTCATTTATAGAGGTATGAATCAAACTATATATGTCCTCGACAGTTCTATATGCAATTCGGTGCCTTAAGTATTTTTTAAATATGATCTTCGTATCCTTTTTCACATAATTATCGTGAACCAGTATAATCTGGTTTTTAAAAGAATTTATCGGATTTTCAACGGTTGGTATAACTTCGGTAAGTGAAAGCTCACTGGCACATGCCTGCATAGAAGTAGATGATATTGAGTCAGTAGCCATATTAAGAAATTGTCGGGATAACGCATCCGCAACGACGTTATCTTTGCCTGGCTTGTAATTGAATGAGGGCGAGTACTCCTCTATAAAGGATTTCCAACGTTTAATTTTCGAATTAGGGTTTCTGTCAGATACAGAAAAGGTCAACGGTTGGTGATCGGTGAAAATGTTAACACCTTTTACTCCATAAAGATAATGCCTCAATGTTTTAAGTGCCCAAACAATGGCCAACAGCTCCCGTTCATTGGTGGCATAACTTTCCTCTGCAGGAGACAAGGTTCTTGAGATCATTGTAATTGGGCGGCCGTTTTGCGAAAGAACCGCTCCAATTGCATGCGATGACGCATCCGTAGTCAAATCAAACGCCTTTTCGAAATTTGGATATAGAAGAAGAACATCTTCGGAAGCTAAAAGTTGTTTTAATTTTTCGAAAGCAGCCAAAGCTTCACTATCCAAATCTATTTTCACTGATTTAGACCTTTGAGTGGAAACATGCCCATTCTCGCCACGCAAGTACTTAGTTAATGGCTTCGAAATCGACGCATAGTCCCTTACAAACCGCCTGTAGTAACCTGCGAGTCCTAAAAACGATCTAAGACTTCTAAGAGTAAGAGGAGTCTGATAATTAACTATTGCATCTATCTTACTAGGACATGTTTTAATACCCTTAGTTGAAACAACAAAACCAAGATACTCTACAGAAGTTTTAAAAAACTTAGATTTTTCAATTGATACCCGCATGTTTGCCTCAAGTAACTTTTTAAGAATTTTCTCAATATCATAAATATGATTCTGCTCAGAGTCAGAAAATATAATAATATCGTCTATATAGACATGGCAGGATTTCCCTATTTCTTCACGCAATATGTCATCTATAGCACGTTGGAAGATGCTTGGAGCATTTTTCAACCCAAACGGTAGTCGGCAGAACTCGTACTTACCGTTATTAACACTAAAGGCAGTTTTTTCACGGTCGCGCTCAACTAACCTAATTTGGTGGAAGCCACTCTTTAGATCTAGAGTTGAAAAGAATTTCGCTTTCCCTAGGTTTGACATAATCACAGTAGGATCTGGGATTGGGTATTTATCGCAAATTGTTTTTGAGTTTAATTTTGTAAAATCGATTACAAGACGTTTGTTAGGTCTACCGTATTCGTCAATTCCTTTCTTGTCTACTACCCATACCGGGCTGTTATAGGGAGACCTTGATGGCCTAATTATGCCATCTTTTAAAAGCCTTTCGACCTCACTATTAACAAAGTCGATCATGGAAATTGGGTACGATTGATATCTTGAGTATATGGGCTCCTCGTCTTTCTTCCTGATTGTCGCTGATATGTTAGTATTATACGGAAAAGCTTCGTCTGGATTTGCAAATACTGCCGCGTTCTTATGAATAATATCATAAAATTTCCCCTCAATAATTTTCGGTATTGGCTCAACCGTTAAATTATTAACTTCGTCCAAACTCAAATATTGCAGACTTTCCTGCCCCCCATCAAAAAAAAGAACATTTTTGCACGTATCGATTATACCATTTATTTTTTTAATAAAGCTAAAGCCCAAGATGCCATCAAATAGTGGTAAATTTTGTAGTAAAAAAAAAGTTTCGGTCTTATTAAATATATTTACGAAAGTTGATTGATTGACTATACTAGCACCGTGAAGAGATTTTACTAGAAAAGGTTTCGAGAGTTCCCTAATGCCCTTCAGATTGTGGACTCTTTTTATATAACTTTTGGTTGATCCAGTGTCAACCAAAAGTTTTATGCTATTGTCTCCTACTTTTCGTTCAATATAGGGGAGGACTGATTTTCCCCTAAAAAATTAATTTCGTCTTCGAAGGGTAAGTTTTCCAAAGTGTCGTATTCCTATAAATCATAATCGCCTGCATTGACAGGAATATTTGCCCTAAGATCCACGCTCTGGACTTCGTGTTGTAAATGATTTATGCCCTCCATATGTCGATAATTACGTCTGCTCGAATTCATGTCCCTGCCCGAGCCGAGCGCTCCCCCGCAGTTGTTTGACCTAACCGTACGCATACTTACATCTGTATCTACTGTTAGGGAACGTGGTTTCAAATTTAAATTCTGTGTATTTGAGGGCTGAAGATTTGACTGAGAATGTGCACGAGGCTGCATGTAAAATTTCTGTGGCTGATTAAAGGGTTGTCGTATCTGGCTAGTATAAGGTGCTATCCCTATTGGTTGTCCAACATAATTGTTAGATCTCTGGTTATTAGAAGTTGAAGTGGCATATGTAGTGGGCCTGGGATGTGTTTGTGATAAAGAATTCTGCTGAGCTTTGCCAAGACCATTGTTATAAATAGTGGCGAAATTATATCTATTTTGATTCGTTTCAAGCTCTTGTGCCAAAGCCAAGGCAGTTGGTAAATCTTTTGGTTTACATGAGAATAGTGTGTCACAAAGAGGTCTTTTGAGTCCCGATATAAAAACTCGCAATGCATCCATCCTATACTTCTGGTTAAGTGATTGGATCAATGCAGGGTTTCCTTCATTTGTCATTATGACCTTATTAATGATAGACGTTAGTTTACTCTCAACATCACTATAAAAATTAATAATTGGCCTTTGGCCCTGTCTTAACGTTGAAAGTTGTTGCTCCAAAGTATAGATCGATGTTTTGTCAGAAAACGCAAAATCCAGCCTAGCCAATATGGCATAAAAATTTAAAACTGTATTGTATGTGCTTAAAACCGAATCAGCGCTCCCAACAATTTTATTTCTTAGTATTGCTACCGCTTGGTAGTATTTAGAACTGCCCTGATATGGTTCAAACAATTTGTGGGCTGTAACAGCCGCTTGACGCCAAGAGACATACTTTGAAAACTCGCCTGTAAATTCGGGAACAGACTTAACGATATCGAGGGGCTCGTCGCAAAAAACACCCTCAACGATCTCAATATTCTTATATTCCTCAACAGCTGACGGGGTCTGAAGAGAAGTAATTTTTCTATTCAGCTCGTCAAGCATGCCCTGAAACTCATTTCTAGTTTGTTCTGTTGCCTGCCTAACCGCAACATTTAAAATCTTTTGTAAGGTCTCTTCGTCCATAGTTGTTCCCTCCTTATTCCTCTCAGTAATGCTAAGGTTCTGCAACCGTCTCAAAGTTTCGTCAAACGCCTCAAAAATATTTTCTAGAGAACTCATAGATGTATGCAAAAACTTGCAACATTCATAAAAGGAAAATGGGAATAATAATAATAATAATATCTTAATTTGGTAATTTTCCCCGTTTATTTATTATTTAATGGACCGTAACAAAGAATAATAATTAAATACCAGTGGCTGATTCAAATTTGTTGCAAACACTATCAAAAATTAAATATAATGCAATTGAAGACTATAAAATAAATATAATCACTAAAAATAAATTTACGCTATACTGCATTCCTTGAGTGACTGCTGCTGCTGTCTTATACTGGGATATCTAGCTGTTAACTGCATTTTAATATTTTATTTGCTCAAATATTGTTGTAGTAATTGACTGTTCTGTTTCTTCTTTGAACATTACCACCAGTAATTACTTTTATTATAATTAGTTTTTTACTTAAAGAGATCTTGTTGTTATTGGCTTTTAACAATTTCAGTGATCAAATATTTTGAATAGATTCTTCATTTCACACTTATTATTGTTACTGATATTCTCTGCTTGCTCTGAGAAATTTTGGTTGATTCGAATTGTTGTTGTCAATATATTTTTTTATTAAATTAATTGGGTTGATTCCGCCAGTATATAATAAACTGTTGTTATAATTTTCGGTAATAACCGTCGTCACTGGCTGTGTACTTTGGATGTTCGGCGAGCGCTTTCGATGTGATAACATCATTTTCAAGCCGCGTTTTTGTTTAAACTGAAGAGATAGTGTAAAAAATAGATAGTGTAAAGAATAAAAGGTGGTGGGTTTAGGTAATTTTTGTCCGTTTAAATAGTATTATGCAGGTAGATTGCCTGATATCTGTCTTGTTTATTGGGGTAAATAATTAATATTTGGGTCTTTTATTATTGGATAGGTAAGTGTGACCGTCTGTGGGTGTTTTTCGTTTGTAAGAGTGTTTTAGTAATTTTAGTGGTGTAAAAATCGTGTCAGAGGTTGTGTTTACCTGTTCGTTAATAATGTCTCTGTTAAACGTTCGTGTTTTGTAAATTTCCATGTTTTCAAGAATGTCTAGTCTTCGTCCTTTTTTACTTGGGTGTAATACTGTCATACATTCATCTATTTCCTTTGGTTCGTGTCCATGTGTGTTAAGGTGTTTTGCGAAATTGGAGTCTTCCCTTTTCCTTTTGTATGATCGTATGTGTTCTGTAAACCTTGTTTTTAATGTTCGTCCAGTTTGTCCGATGTATGTATGGTTGCAAGTACAAGTAAGTCTGTATACTCCGCTGGTGCTAAATTTATCCGTTGTTTCTATTGATGTCTTAAGATTGTTACGTAGAGTGTTGCTTGTTTTTAATGTTGTGTGTAAACCTTCTTTTCGGAAAAGGTTGGTTAATCTATATATTTCTGGTCCTGTGTAAGTAAAGATGTGTCGTCGTGTTGTGTCGATTGTTTCCTTGTCTTCTTTCTTCTTGTTTTTGTTGTTGTATTGTCTGAGTAGTTTGTCGATGGTTGTGTGGTTGTATCCGTTATTTTTAGCTATAGTGTAAATTGTATCGAGTTCTTTGTTGTATTTATCTGGAGCGAGTGGGACTATTTTAAGTCTGTGAATCATGTGTCTAAACGCTGCGAGTTTATGTTGAGTTGGATGGTTTGAGGAGCTGTGGATAGTTGTGTCTGTCATGGTTGGTTTTCTATAAATGTCAAAGTTTAATGTATCAATTCCTCGTATTATTGATATGTCAAGATAATGTAAAGTTCTGTTTTGCTCTTTTTCCATTGTGTATGTGATTTTATTGTGTATTATGTTTAAGTCTATAAGAATTTGTTCGGCGTTGTCTCTTTCTAGGATGCATATAATGTCATCTACGTATCTGTAGTAATGGGTTATTTTATGTTTTTCCATCAGTTTTTTGATGTGTAGTTGTTCTAAGTGTTGCATGAAAATCTCTGTGAAGATTGCGGATGTTGGGTTTCCCATGCCAAGTCCATCAGGTAGTTTATAGAAGTTATTGTTGAATCTAAAGTAGTTTTGTTTTAATATCGTCTTTGCAATATCCATTATTTCGTTGATATATTGATTGTCGTATATGTTGGAAAGTATGTTACGTAGGATAGTCAAAGTTTCGTGTGTGGGTATTGATGTATATAGATCCTTTATGTCGAAGGAAACGAGTCTCGTATTATCAGTGATTTTGATGTCCTTAATTTTGTTTATGAGGTCTTGTGTATTTCGTAACATGTATGTGTTCTGCAAATTTATTTTCTCTTTTAAGAATGTGGCAAGGTGTTTGGCCAAGTTATATGTAGGCGCAGGTTTGTAATTTACTACAGGTCTGATTGGAATATTTTCTTTATGAATTTTGGGTTGTGCTCTGAGTGTAGGGGGTCCTGGGTTCATGTTCATGAATATGTATAACTTTCCGTCAGTAAACGTTTTGCAGCGTTTTAGTAGGCTTCGTATTTCCTTTTGGAATGAATCGGTTGGGTCATTCTTGAATTTTGTGCATTTTACTTGCTGAATGAATTGTTGTGTTTTCTCTATATAGTCTTTCTTGTGCATTATTACAGTTGTGTTCCCCTTGTCTGCTTTAGTAAGTAATAGATTATTATTCCGAAGTTTTGTTTTTATCTGTCTAGTAGTTTTTTGTTCGTCGGGATTAGTTTTAGATGAAGTGTGTTCTCTTATTGTTTTTTCAAGTACATCGGCTATCTTGTGTCTCATGTGTTCTTGTCGGTCAGTTGGTAAGTGTGTAATAGTAGCTTCGGCGTCTACGATTTGGGTTTCAATTGTTTTTTCTATTTTGTCAAAAGGTAGATTATGTTTTAGTCCCTTCTCTATTAGTCTTGTTTCATTGTCGCTGAATTCTATGTTTGTCAGGTTTTTCACTCGTGGGTAAAATTCTGAGTTTGTACGTTTTTCAGTCTGTTTTGTGAGTTTTGTAAATTTTCTTTCCATCCGCTTGTATTTGTCAGTCATCTGATTTTGTATCCTTTCATGTAAGTTGTGTATAAATGTGGGAAATAAATGGTAAAGATTATGTTTTGTTAATAAGTCTGTTACTTTTAAGTGAAGATGATAAGTTTCCTTATTGAGTTTGTCTTTTTTAATGTAAAGTGAGCGTATTTCAGTCTTTATCCATGTCAGTTGGGCTACACGCTTTGCGCGTTGGGAAGCGTACGTTTGGTTTGTAATGTTAATAGTTATATATCGTGGAGTGATGTTGTTTTTAAGACATTGTTTGTTGAATCGTATGTTTGCTATTGTCTTGTGTAGTTGTAGTGTCTTGTTAGTGAGTCTAGTTAATAGTACCTTAGCTTGACTAGCTGTATCCGGTATTAAATTAATTGGGTTGATTCCGCCAGTATATAATAAACTGTTGTTATAATTTTCGGTAATAACCGTCGTCACTGGCTGTGTACTTTGGATGTTCGGCGAGCGCTTTCGATGTGATAACATCATTTTCAAGCCGCGTTTTTGTTTAAACTGAAGAGATAGTGTAAAAAATAGATAGTGTAAAGAATAAAAGGTGGTGGGTTTAGGTAATTTTTGTCCGTTTAAATAGTATTATTTTTTTATACTTATAGTATTTCTTCACACATTAATAGAGTATTACAACTTGCTTTTTTGTTCTTTATGTTCAAAACAGGTTTTTATATTGTTAATGTAACGTAATTTTTTATACTAAATACCTTGTTGCTACGCCGATTTGCGAATTTATATGTACATATTTTGTTATATTTAATTTTATTCTGTTCTGTTTATTTAAGTAATTCTTTATTTTATTCTTTTTGTTGTTAAAACATTTTTTATACTTATATTATTTCTTCACACATTAATAAAGTATTACAACTTGCTTTTTTGTTGTTTATGTTCAAAACAGGTTTTTATATTGTTAATGTAACGTAATTTCTTATATTAAATATTTTGTTGCGATGCCGATTTGTAAGTTAGTATGTGAATATTTTGTTATATTAGTTTTATTATGTTCTGTTCATTTAAGTAATTCTTTATTTTATTGTTGTCGTTGGGCGCCAATTATTTTATGTGTAATTCTAATAATAATGATTAAAACGCACTACGTATCGCTTATTCAATTATTTATTGAGTTAACGTTTTATTAATAATTTTATACAAAAATAATTCACTTATTCTAGTTATTTAATATTAATAAACACTGTTATAATCCAATTATTATTATTGTTCCACTACAATTCTTAATCCTCAATTCACAATATCGGAATTTAACTTCTATAAGTTATCTTATTACATGTTACCCACTATGTAGGCTGAGTACTGATTTTCGACTAACTCATTATTATAAAAAGCTAAAGAAATCAACTTCGATTGCCCGACTCTCTTCGAAAAGGTGGTAAGCAAATTAGTCATTGAACAATGCTAAAGCATCGGCAAAGACAGCAATTTTTCATGCTACGAAGCGTACCTTAACTTTTACAACTATTTATAGTTTATCGACCTAACTGACAAGCTAGTTATACCCAAACCCTTTCCAGCCTAATTAGTGTCCCTGCTCCTGCATGACAATTGGATTTATGTAAATTAAAAAAGTAAATGTTAATAAAATGAGATTCTTTTGTTAAAAGTATTATTATTTATTTAACTATCATTAATACATTTAAAATATATACAATAATTACGTTTTTGGAGATCTTACTTAATTAAGTATTGCAACAAATATAAACTTAATTTATTGTGTAGAAATATCTATAATTTAGTATTTACATTAACGCAGTGTTAGAGAAAAAAAGATAGGGAAAAACCTAGTGCAGATTTAAAGAAATTCTGAATTAATCCTTCTATCAGCTTCATTGCTAAAGTTGAAGAAAAAATTAATATTACAAATTCCTTATTATATCATAATTTGAAGCTCTGTTTCGAACTTCAAATCTTTGTGTTAAATTAGATATTACTGATTGTGCAGTCTACTTGTTGAGTATCTTCTGGGGAAATTAAAAATGATTTTTAATTTTTTATTCTGGATTATTTGCAACTTCTTTAGATAGGTCTTGGCACATCTGTTTGACCAAATTTGA
This sequence comes from Gymnosoma rotundatum, assembly GCA_916610165.2. Taxonomy (NCBI): domain Eukaryota; kingdom Metazoa; phylum Arthropoda; class Insecta; order Diptera; family Tachinidae; genus Gymnosoma; species Gymnosoma rotundatum. The sequence continues at coordinate 76,393,758 of OU744337.1, forward strand.
CACCCATATGTCATAATAGGCCTTATGCACATTTTATACAGTAAGATTTTATTTTTATAATTCAAAGTTGACTTTCGATTTAATAATGGAAAAAGGGCTCTTCCACATTTAATTGCCTTTTCACAGGCTCTTAAAACATTATGTCTGAAAGTCAGTTTTTTATCTAATTAAATTCCAAGATATTTAATGGTATCAAGGAGAGGAATTTCAACTCCTTCCACAGATAGTGATATTGAGGGTGTTCTTTACGGTGATTTATTGAAGGGAAGCTTGAAGGGTGCTTTGACCTTCAATAATCAATATCGGTGATTTAAATAATAAATCGGGAGAATAGCATGAAAAAAAGAATTTTTTTGAAATTTGAGAATTAATTAATATTATTAAAAAAAATCCCGTTGTTTAAAATGGGAAATATTATTGTTTGAGTTTTATTTTCAATTATTTTAATTTTCCATTTTTAAAATATTTTTGAGCATGTAAAATACCTTTTCTCATTCTTTTGACTATAGCGTTGGAAACTTTACCTGTTATTATGATGGCAGTGTCGTCTGCGTACAGTGCAACTGATTGATCTTTGAGTATTTCAAAATCCGATGTATATATTAAGTACAAAACAGGTGATAACACCGATCCCTGGGGAACGCCCGCAGGGATATTGCGCTGGGTGGAGTATTCAGTATCAATATTCACTACAAAGGATCTCTCATTCAGAAAACTTTGTACCATCTTTTGTATGTAAATTGGATAACCGAACTTATGGAGTTTAAAAATTAAGCCATTGTGCCATATAGAATCAAAGGTTTTTTCTACGTCTAACAGCACCATTCCAGTAATTTTTGTTATTTGAGATCAAGTTTACAATTCTCTTTCCTTGGTGCACAGTTGAATGTTCTTTTCAAAAACCAAATTGCTCTTTTTGTATTATGCTTTTAGTTTCGGTGTATTCATTTATTCTTTGTAACACGATTTTTTCGAAGACTATCTAAGCAATTCAGCATGCTTATTGGACGATAAATTTTAGGTGATTTTGCATCCTTTCCCTGTTTTAAAATTGGGACTACTTTGGCTGTTTTAACGATTTTTGGGAAATAATCTTTTGTCAAACACCAGTTGAAAATTTGTGTAATTAGTGTGTAAAAAGTATTTGTCATATTTTTCAATAAAATGGGCTTTATTCCATCCAATCCATGTGCTTTTGAGTTTTTCAGTGTACCAATGAAGAATTTTACTTCTTCCACTGACGCCAAGTTTTACTGCATGTCATCTGTGATATTTTGAGCATTTAACCAGTCTATGTGTTTTTCTACAATATTATCTACTGGGGAATACATATTGCATGTTGTTCTGTGACAATTTTCGAAAACTTCCGAAATTATTTCGTTAAATCGTTATTGTTAAACTGCAAATGCTTTTTTTATTGCCTTTTATTGCTTTCGTCAACATCCAAAACTTTTTATTACCTGTTGGCAGTTTGTGTATATATTGATACCAGCTGTTATTTCTGTTATTGTTTATGTTCAAATTTATTAGTGTGGTCAGCTGTTTTAATAAAGAAGTAAATATGTTTCTCTCTGAGTAATTATTTGAACGTTGAAGTTTTTGTCTAAATTTATTTCTTTGCGAAATTAAAAATAAAGTTTGACTGGAAAGCTTTCTATTCCAGTATTGTGAATTACCAAGTGGGATTTGTTTAGATGCTTCTTGTACCAGGTAAGTAATTTTTGAAAGTGTTTCTTCCACATTTGAGTTCGATAATTTAATACCTTGGAAGTTATTTTTTCTAAACTCATTTTCTATCCATTTTCCTATTTCTTTCTAATTAGCTTTATGATAAAGTAGAATTTTAATGTAGTTTTCTGTTAAAGAACCAAATATTGTGCAAGTCATTGGTATATCATCTGAATTTATAATTTCTGGGTGTGTTTCCAGTTGTGAAAAATCTAAGTTGGAATTGGTGAGAAGAAGATCAACAACAGATGGACGTTTCGGACTTGACGACTGACCGAAAGGAGTGAATGAAATTGAAAGGTTTGTTGCCTGCCGTGTTACTTTTAAAACAGTTCCAGTTTGTATGGTGAGCATTTAAATCTCCGAATATAAAATAATCAGTTATAGCTGTGGTTAAAAGGTTAATATCATTAATGAAGTCATTTGTATAATTTGGACAATAAACAGAAGTAAATCTTATTGGTCTATTATTTATGGAAATATGGGCGAGCGCCAATTTTTTCACTTATTTTCTTTTTTCTTATTTTTAATTCTCTATCGTTCCATATATTATTTTTTTTTGCTTGGAGTTACTTTATTGTTCCGAATGATATGAAGATGCCACCCACCCAACAAAAAAAAAAAAAAAAAAAAAAAAAAAAATAAATGCAGAGGTCAAATAACAATTATATATATTCATTATATATTTATTATTTAATTCAGGGAAGTAAGCAATAAGAACACCAAACCGCGTCAATTTGACGAATAAGCTCATCCAATTAGCAAGACGCCTTTTGAAAACACCAAATGCACGTCAGTCGGAAAATACTTTGTGGTAAACGTTAACTGAAGACTTAAATATCAATGGACCACCTATTAGAGAAGCTGCAGGATGGAAAAAAGTATTAAATATATAAACCGTCAAATATATTTGACTTCAACTTTAAAAAGTTTGGGCCGACCTTTAAGTACACACCAAACAGAAGCTTAGACAAATAAAACCGATATGGGCGGTAGCCGTTCAAGATATAATCCCCTGTCTCCCTTAGAGGGGCAAGTGGTGAAATTGTTAAACTTGACGGACTCTGTAAATGGATTACCGGACGCACTTTCCTTCGGAGCAATAACTGCTTCTAAGCAATCTTCTCTGTATCCTTTTATTTTGCTCACGCCCATCTTCATTTTTAAACCACAGTGCCACAGAATCCATTTTTATTATTTTTTTCGTTACAGAAACAGAACACATACATGTTACGGAACACGAATTGGATTTATGTAAAAATGATAAAAGTACAGGATATTTTGATTCATAGGGAAGTGACGATTCTCTTGCCCGACCACCAACACGCAATAAAGTAACATTAAAACCATCTATTTTATGATGTTGAACAAAGGGGTTTAACTTCTGCAATTTATTTTTTTTGGTAATGTCACTTTCCTTGAAACACGTAATTCTCCCTTGAATTCGACAGACTGAATCATGTCTAATATATTCAAAAAAGATAAATCTAGATCTCTAACATTTAATGCAACAATTTCCTCATCATTTCTATTAGCACTACGTAATTTATTCTGTAAACCTTAACTAAACCTTAAAATGTGTGCGGCAATACGTATCACCTATTTTATGACATTGTACTCTTAACCATTTCCCACATTTGGTTTTCAGTTACTGGCGATATAGAATCTAAATTTAAAAGTAACAATTGTTTTCTTCTTATCTAAAGCCTATTTTTTATGCGAAAGTTCAAACTGTAAATAAATTGGCCAGTCATTAATATTATTGTTTAGGAATTCGGGACCTGAAAACCAAAAAGATTTTTTAACTTCTTCAATGTCACACCCTAGTGACACTGCTAGCAGGATTGTAAGTGGTTGAAACATATCACCAACAAACATGTGAAAAGTTTTCTTGAATTTCGAAATTGATTAAATGTTTCCCTTGTAGGATCGGTCATTTAACTATAACTGCCTCACAAGCTCACGGGTATCGTAATCTTTGCAATTAGAAAACCATTTAGCTAAGTGAAATCCACAAAAACTCAATATTTTTGTGACTTTTTTACGAAATTTCATCCATGTTCCAACATTATCTGCTCCTGTGAGCAATCATCGACATAAAAATCAGTGGCTATAACATTAGAACCTGAAAGATATATATATTTTATGCAGCGAATCGCAAGAAATGGCGAGGGTGCAGTAGCATATATAACTGTATTTAATTCATAAGTTTGAATCGGCCAATCTGGATTTTCTCGCCATAAAATTAATTGAAACTTGCGATCCGATCTGTTTACTCTGACCTGTCTGGACATTTTAACAATACCAGCAGTTAATGCATTTGTTTAAACGAATATTTAACATTACTGAAAACATACCTTTTTGTATTGTTGGTCCGACCATCAGAGTATCATTCAGTGATTTCTGGGTTGAGGTTTTACTTGAAGCATCGAATACAACTCCCAATTTTGTACTAGTGCTATGAGCCCTTATAACGTATTGCTGCGGAATAATGTAATGAGGCGAATTTGGAATTATGTTATATACTGGTGACATATGATCGAGGTTTAGATATACCTTCATAAAATTATCATACATTTCCTTGATGACACAATCTCTTGACAACCTACACTCAAGAGAAAGATAACGACTCTTTGCTTTCTTGTATGAATATCCTAAATCAGTTGAATCTATTTTAAAAGGTAAGCGCACCTCAAATCTACTATCTTCTATTCGATGAGTTTTCATCTTAAACTGACTCTCACACTGTAACTGCTCTTCTGGAAAATTTGAACACGTTAAAACTTGTTCAATTTCTTAGAATCCATGAAATAAGTCGTTAAGACAATCTAATTTCTCATCATCGTTATTTGCGACTACTTGATACAACCATGGTTTTGAACTCATGTTTCCATCACACATATATTCCTTACATTATCCAACCTAAAACAGTTTTCTCTAAAGTTGGCAATGATGGGCCTAATTTTATTTGACAATTGATAGGAAGTCCAAAAATGATTCAGCTCCTAATAAGAGATCAATCTTCTGTAGCCCATCGAAAAAAGGATCCGCCATAATCAAATTAACAGGTATATCCAAACTACTCTTTTTTGTATTATTATTTGGCTGTTGATTTTATTTTAGAACAGTCAGCTAAAAGCTCAAAACTGTTTACACATGATTTTATACAAGGCTTTATTCCTTCTTTTATTTTTCTACTATCAGTACCAATACCAATAATGCTTAGTCTAGCGACGTTAGGCCATTTTTTCAGGAATTAAATTTGTTTGTGATCCTGAGTCTAAAAGTGCACAAGCCAGTTGGTTGGCTGTAGCTAAAATTAATTTTTCATTATCTTTATGTGCATACATTGTAGTTGCATTCTGAATATTGCTCTTATTAAGTTTAAAATTAGAAACTTGTGTCGAAACCTTACTAAGAGTTCCGGTATATTTTGAAGGATTTTCAATACATTGAGCTGAACTGATAGTAGCAGCAGCATTGTGCTAAACCATAATTGTTTCTAGCATCATCACTCTTCTTTACTAGATCTTCATTATGCAATAAGTAATGATGGGGACGATGGCATGTGCTACAGCAACAAGAACGACACTTTCTAACAAAATGACCACCTTTTAATCAATTCATACACAAACCTTTCTATATTGTAAATTGAAATCTTTTTGCCACTTGCATATTTGCAAATATTGGACAGCAATCAATTATTAGCAATAATTTAGCTTTAGAATCAGGATCTAATTTTGACAAAACTAAATGAAAGACTATTGCATGAGTAATATCGTTGTCTGTTCCTATATTAGAAAGAGAGTCTAAGACAGCCTTTTAATTTTCTTTATGTTAAACAATGAGGACACATGATCCTGAAAAATAAGGCAATCACGCTTTTACTTGGCGCAATGTATGCATCATCCTAAGGACTATTAATCAAATGATTGAATTTTTCAATAACAGATAACGTTGAGTCATCAATAACTAAATTATTGAAACTTGTTATAAAGTTTTTATATGCAGAATATTGCCCTTTGGAATTTCTAGTGAGTGTGACGATTAGTTGGAGGGGTCGGAACGCTCATGGTGTAGTCGCGTGTTACGCTCCCACGTTCACCACTGTTTGATTTTGAAACTAATATCGATTTAGCACCAATACAGGCGTCTTCCAGTTCACCACGTTTGTTTCCATCAGGGTTTAACCTTTCTATCTCATTTTTAAACTCTATCAATTATTTTATGTATGTATCTAACATTTCTAATCTTAATTGCATATCAATTAGATGTAATGACCCTGTACCTTAACACGTATATTGTAGACTCTAATGCAATTCAGCTACACGCTGTCTGTTTTAATTAGCTAACGTACAGCGAAATCCAGCAATCTTCTGGACGATTTACAATTCGATCTTTCCAAAAGGGTCATACCAAATACTTTCGAATTCATTGCACGACAATTAAAAAACACCAATCGGTTTGGCAAAGATAAATTGAGTGATTACCAGTATCAAGTAGATTAGTCACAGCCTCACGTTGGGCGCCAAATATAAAAACGAAATTTTTCGATTTAATTATAAATATTTTTTTAGTTAGTTATTATAAATAATCTTTGTTAATTCACTTTATTGGACGATTACAATTCAATTATAAAACTAAATTTAAAATGGCTCTTTTTGTAATGACCGTCTTTCTCGTTGGCAATTGGAAAAATTTTAGCTCCCGCTGGCTGCAATTATTATTTTGTTCATTTTATTAGCCAATCAGAATTAATCTTTTCTTTTTTGCGATGAAGTTGCCACATTGTTTCTTAGCAAATCCCTGTGGATGACTGCAGGTTAGGCTACACGCTTTGCGCGTTGGGAAGCGTATGTTTGAATCGTCAACGTTATACGTTACGTAACGTGGACCAATGTTGTTTGTAAGACATTGTTTTTTGTACCGTATGTTTGCTACTGCCCTGTGTAGTTGTAGTGTCATGTTATTAAGTCTAGTAAGTAAGTCTCCTGACGAACAAAGAACTAGACAAGTAAAGACAAAATTACGAAATAATAATATATTACTTTTTAGAGCAGACAAACACAATAGCCCAATTCATAATCTTGTGCAAATGGTCTTGCATCATAGCATTTGCAAAATTGTGTAGCATAATTTTAGTCTACACCAACAAAACATATAGTAATGAGTAAAATATGCTACACAATTTTGCAAATGCTATGATGCAAGACCATTTGCACAAGATTGTGAATTGGGCTATTAATTCATACAACAGGCAAAATGCACAAAATTCAAGATCGATTAAACCGATTTATTCCAAACGGAAATACGCAGCTTAGCAAAACGCTGCAAAACGTTTTTGACGGAAAGTTATACATATATTCGAACACGAAGCCAGGACCCCAAACACTCAAAGCACAAGCAAAAATTCATAAAGAAAATACGCCTGCATATACCTTGGCCAAACACCTCACCACATTATTCAAGGAGAAAAAAAATTGCAGGGCACATACATGTTACGGAATATAAAAGACCTCATCAACAAACTTAAGGACATCGAAATAACCGAAATACAACACTCGCTTCCTTCGACATAAAGGATATATATACATCAATACCCACGCACGAAACTTTGACTATCCTAAGTAACATACTTTCTAACTTTTACGACAATCAATACATCAACGAAATAATGGATATTGTAACGACGATATTAAAGCAAAGCTACTGTAGATTCAATAATAACTTCTTTAAACTATCTGATGGGCTCAGCATGGGAAAACCAACATCCGCAAATACCACATAGATTTTCATGCAACATTTAGAACAACTACACGTTAAAAATGTGATGGAAAGCCATAATCCTAGAAAGAGACAACGGAGGAATTCATTCCTTAAACTTTAACATTTATAGAAAACTAATCACGATAGACACGAACATACACAGTTCCTTAAACCATCCTACTCAACATAAACTCGCAGCATTTAGACATATGCTTCACAGACTTAAGATAGACCCACTTGCTCCAGATATATATAACAAAGACCTCGATACAATTTAAAATCCAAAAATAACGGCTGCAACTGCACTACCATCGATAAACTACTCAGAAAATACACAACAACAAAAAAAAGAAAGAAAAAAGGGAAGATTGATACAACCCGACGACACTTTTTTACTTACACCGGACCGGAAATATATAGATTAAATGACCTTTTCCAAAAAGAAGATTTACAGATAACACTAAAAACGAGCAACACTCTAGGCAAATTTAATACCAGTGGAGTGTACAGACTTTATTATTACTCAAAATGCTCAAAAATCATTTAAAAACTTAATACAATTAAACATAATTAAACATATGCAGTGTTGCCAAAACGGCGATTTTCCCGCTAGATCTGGTGGTTTTTTGCTCCTAAAAGCGGGAAGTTTGAAAAAAACCGCTAAGTGTTTTTTTAACTGGAAAAATTTTAGTTGGCAGGTTTTTAGCGTTTGTTAAGCTACAGCAAGTTTTGTTTGTAACAATGTAAGCTCAACTATGTATTTGTAACCTTTTATATAAATATATAGATTTTCCATCTCTGCCTTGTTTTTTTAAACTGTTAAAACAATAAAATAACGAAATATATTTTAATTAGGCCAATAAAAACTTTTTCTAACTAATGGAAACTGTCATTTTAGATTACCAGAAAATCGGAACATTTTAGAAAAAACTCATAAATTATCAGCAAGTAACGTTTGAATATCAAAACTCAGCTGGAAATAAAATTTTCAAAGAGCTAGCTGAGTTAGCCTTGCGATTATTTTTCATGCGGTGGTCTAATGCAAACCAATATATAGTTAATGCTATTTTAACCGTTTAGTATGTCAATTCTTCAATTTTTTTATTTGCCTCTCTATAATTACTTTGTTGCTTTAGATATGGTCTCTGCCGGCATAACAAATACTGCTACGATTACAAGGTTCTAAACTTAATCGGAACCTCTAATATTTATTTCAGTTCACAAAACGAAACTTATATGTATAGATAATCAAAAGTCCAAGTTTATCTTTAATTTGCACTATAGCTTTAGCTAAAATTACCCGTGCATTATCTTTATGTAAGTTAACGTCCCTCACTTAGGTTAAATATTTAATTCATTCAAAGTTCTATTTTCACACAACTTAAAGATTTAAGTAATTTACAATTCTGGATTTTAACACATTTTTGTCAGTACGATACTTTAGATCGTGTTGCAATTGTTTTAATTTGATTCGCTAATTTGCCAGAAATGTTGTGTGTCGATTTTGCTGGTTAAGCAAAGGTTTTGGGTTTCCTTCCTTAAGCATTTTGGTTTTTAAGAAAAATTAAATTGTAAAAAAGTTTAGTTGTAGTACAGCTCACCAGCTCACATAGTCGAGCAAGTTTGAATTAAATAATAAATAATTTTAATAAAAATAAATTAGTTTAATTGGCGCCAACATCAAAGTCACCATAGGTAAAAATAAATTAAAATTTAAAAGAAATCAAAAATAAATTAAACAAACAAAAACTACATAAAATTAATAAAATTTAGAATAAACGCAGAAATTTTAAGATATGTCAAGTGACGAAAATAAAGTATTGTTCATCAATAAGATCAAGCCCAATAAAATAAATTCATAATTATTGAAAAAAACAACAAAATCCTAATTGCACAGTGACAGAAAACCTGGTTTAATAATAAATTTAATTAAAAAGAAAAACAATAAACAAAAAACTGCACACAACAACTAACTATTAATCAACAGTCATTCAGTTTCAACAAAAATTCTGAAAGTAAAATTAGAAAAGAGCCAAGGAAAGAATTTAAGCGACGACAAATTCTTAGCACCTGGAAAAATTGACATTGGAAGAAAAAAACAGAAATCAACATCGTCAATCATCAACAACAACTGCTGGGAAGGAATATAGAAATTTACGTGTAAGAATTATAATTAAGATTTGGTGTTATTTTTTTATCATTATTAAGTTTTAATTAAGATTTTATATTAGCTTACTTTATTTTCGGATTTTAAAATTTTATACGAGTATGAAAGCAATCTTTGTGGAAATTTAATTAAAAGTTTAAAAAAATACCGTTAAATACTTTTCTTTTTCGAGAGCCTATGGACAGTAGGGAAATTATAGGAAGATCAGAAGAACTTTTGGGAAGGTTGAGAGCTTTAACAATATCTGACAGACAAGTGGTGGACGCGGCAAGAAACGGAAATAATATGGTGCTTCTTGACACTGCCATTAATCAGGGTGTTCAAAAAGCCAAGGATGAATTTCAAAAGACAATCAATGATTTGACCACTCAAGTTTGCAACCACTATCCGTAGTCGAAGTATATAGGGAAATAGAAATAAGAGCTAACGTACAGTGTGACGAAACTCTAGATATAGTGAAGTCAGTACCTGAGTTCAGGGGTGAATCGCAAAGATATGTTTCTTGGCGCCAGGCCGCCATCAAAGCGCACAAGCTGTTTGAACCTTACGAGGGTAGTTCTAAATACTATCAGGCAGTAGCAGTCCTGAGAAAAAGAGTTATTGGAAGCGTAGACGCTGTACTAAGCGCCTACTATACGGTCCTTAATTTTAAGGCTACAATTGCTAGACTAGATTTCACTTATATGGACAAGAAGTCCATATTTACTTCAGAACAGAAACTTTCCACGCTAAGGCGGGATCAAAGATCAATCATTCAGTTCTACGACGAAGTAGAGAGGAAGCTGACTGCCATTGCCAATAAGGTTATAATGTCCCATGATGCTTTAATTAAGTCCCTTAACCAAAAGTATTGGAATGACGCTCTGCGTGTTTTTGTCTCCGGGCTTAGAAAGCCGTTATGCGATACACTATTCTCCTGTAAGCCTTCAGATCTACCAACTGCGTTGGCCCTACTTCAAGAGCTGGAAACTAACCAAAACCGATACCATCTTGCAGCTATTTATAATCACGGCCTAAGTAAGAATATGCAAAATCCCTTTCCCAAACTACCCCCAAGACAAAACATTCAAAATACCGGACAAAACTCGTTTAATCAACGACTGGCCCATCCACGAGCCTTTCCAGGCTACCTTGTGCAACCGAATTTGCCACATTTTCAAAATCGGCTTCAGCAACCGTTCAATCAGGCACAACGTTATAATGCCACGAATTCCAATTTCAGGGTTCACCCAGATCTTCGCGCTTTTGTACAGAACTCAGCCCAAGACACGAAACAACAGAGTCTCAACCCTACGTCAACTTCTCAACAACAGGATTCAGGGATTTCAAGCGCAGAAAAGATATATTGCATCTGGTAGACGGATTCCTGCAAAGATCCAAAGAATCAACAATCTAAGTCACGAAATCCCACAAAGTGAATTTTGTGAGGAAGTTTACGGTTATCAAGGGGACCATAACATTCAACCTTATTAGGATTTGCTAGAAAACCAAACCCAAGTAGATCTAGCCTTTGAAGATGAAATTAATTTTTTAGAGGAGGATCATTACTCCCCTATGTCGAGAGAAACATAAAACTCCTTATTGACACTGGCGCACCTAAAAGCCATATTACGAAGGTTACCGGACTTAAAGGCATAAAAAATTAGAAAACCCCTTCTTAGTAAAAATCCATTCACGGAGCCGACATGGTCAATAAAAAAACAATAGTTAACGTTTTTAATAGAACCGAAACCTCTTTTTACCCTCCAAACTTATCCCTTTTTGACGGCATTGATTTTGTTTCATAGAAAGCATAAAAGGTGTTATCATAACGAAAATGACATTATCCACTTTAATGATGGTCAGGAAAAATTAAAGGACCTAAGGCTAGACATGGTTAATGCTTTAGTAGATGAGGTTAGCATTCTAAAGACTGTTGAACAAGTTTTTTTTCCAAAAGATCAATGAAAACTCCTTGCAAACCCAAACGAAGCTCTACCATACAACACTAAAATTTCAGCTACAATCAGTAATATAGACCAGAAGCCAATAAATTCTAGGTATCAGTTCTATCCCATATCAATGATAGAGTTTGTGAATAGGGAAGTAGGAGAACTTTTAAAGAACGGTCCAGTTTGGGTTGTCGATAAAAAGGGTTTGCATGAAAATGGCGAATCCAATAGGCGTCTAGTATTTGATTTTATTAAGCTCAACTCTAAAACTATCCCAGACAAATGTCCTATACCCGACCCATCTGTTATCTTATCAAATTTTGAATGATCGAAATTTTTCACAACTTTGGATTTAAAAGGTGGGTTTCATCAGATCAATTTGGCTGAGCGTGATCGTGAGAAAACCGCTTTTAGTGTTAATAATGGGAAGTAGGAGTTTTGCCGTTTGCTGTTTGGACTTAATGTTTACATCGATGATATCATAATATTTTCTGACTCCGAGCAGAAACTTATTGATGATAGCGACAGAATACTGAAGAAGCTCCACCACGCAAACATGAGAGTGTCACTAGAAAAGTCAAAGTTTTTCAAAACCTCTGTGGAGTACTTGGGTTTCATTAATTCAACCGAAGGAATAAGGACCTGTCCGAAGAAGGTAGAAGCTATTGTGAATTACTAAGTTCCTAGGTCGCTAAGAAGCCTAAGGTCTTTCCTGGGCTTGGCAGAGTATTATAGGAGATTTGTCAAAGGCTATGCAGCTATCGCGAAGCCGCTGACTAGATTTTTGCGAGGCGAAAATAAAGATGTCGATACTTAACATTCGAAACACGTTAAAATAGACTTAGATAAAGACGCCATAGATTTTTTCGAAAATTAAATAACTTTGAAAAACCTTTTGACCTTTCAACGGACGCATCGTTCCATGCCATCGGAGCAGTCCTATCACAAAATGGACGTTGTATCACAATGATTTCTCGAACTTTGTCCACTACTGAAGAAAACTATGCTACGAACGAGCGCGATCTTCTCGCTATTGTGTGGGCTTTAAAAAGCCTAAGACATTATCTTTATGGGGTTAATAACCTCAACATATTTACTGACCATCAACCGCTCACATTTTCAATGTACGACAAAAACCCAAATTCAAAAATTAACGGTGGAGAGCCTTCATCGAAGAATTTTCTCTACAATTTTTTTATAAACCTGGCAAGGACAATGTAGTCGCCGATGCACTTTCCAGGCAATTTGTCCATGTTATAGAGGATTCTGGATCTACGGTTACCCTCCAGTCATGCGGAAGCGATTGTCTTTACCGAAGGTCGTGAATGCAAATAGGTAACTAAGATTATTTTCAAAGACCATATTTGACATAATGTAACATTCGACGAAATTCAAAATGTCTTAGCCATAGTAAAATATTCTGTAAATCCACAGGTAGTTAACGCTATTCATTGCGACTTGCATATGCTAGGGCGAATTCAACATCTCCTCGTTACAAACTATCCATCTGTGAAGTTGCGGTAGACAAATAAATTTATGACTGACATCTTCAATCTTGACGATCAAGTCGAAATTCTTACAAACGAAAACAATAGAGCACATCGCTCTGTGTCGGAAAACACAAAGCAGGTCCTTCAAGACTACTATTTCCCTGATATTAAAAAGAAACTCAAAGAAATTACGAAAAACTGAAAAATTTGTCATCTAGCAAAGATACTTCACATCGACATTTATAAACAGACAAAACATTTTTTTGACCTGCTTGGATAAATATTGAAATTACCGTAGTAAAACCCATTGCGTCAAGAGCCATAATTGACGTAAAACCAGCACTCATAGAAATTTTTTAATTTTTTTAAGGCACCTAGACAATATAGCCCTCTCGATGGCTTTGGGAAAGATGCAAATAATCAATTCCATTTTGCTAGATAATTCTGAAATAAATTTCATTTTAACATCCGAATTATATTCTGACATAGTATAAGTGAAGTAATTGTAAATTCAAAATTAAAAATCCTACAAAGTGAAAATATTATCACATTCTTGATAATATTCCCTAAAATTGTAAAATTTTGAGAAAAGAAATTAATATTACCTATAATTCATCATAACATTACATTGGCATTTAAACCCAATGATGTAGCAAAATGTTACTTTAAATACATTATGTTAAAAAATTTTTAAATTAAATCCATAACCTCATGTTGTGAAGTGTTGAGCCACAAAAACGATTCGTTTCTCAGCAACTTATTGAACAATAACACAGCCGCTTGCAGCACAAGTTCCGCACACGAGATACTGCCTTTTTTGGAAATTGACGACGGAAAAGTCATCATTTACAATCAGCCCTCCAAAATTGTTTATGAGAGCTTGGAAAAGAATCTCCCAAGAGGCACATATCCTGTAACTTTTGAAAATTTTTTGACCGTTAATTCAACAGAATTCCAAAATTTCCGAAAAATCGTTTTTAAAAGTGGACCACACTGTGAACTTAACGGATCATACCACTATATTGTCCCTTCCATAACTTAACGAATTAATTACAAAGATAGGAGCGTTTTTTATACCTCTACTTCTATTTTCATACTTATATTTATACTCTGCGCATCGTCTCTATTAACGAAGAGGCGCAAAAATAGAAATAAATAACGTCATTCCTGACATCGAGCAGACGGGAACGTCTCCATCTTAAAGGGGGGAGCAGTTAACGTCCCTCACTTAGGTTAAATATTTAATTGATTCAAAGTTCTATTTTCACACAACTTAAAGATTTAAGTAATTTACAATTCTGGATTTTAACACATTTTTGTCAGTACGACACTTTGGGTTGTGTTGCAATTCTTTTAATTTGATTCGCTAATTTGCCAGAAATATTGTGTGTCGATTTTGCTGGTTAAGCAAAGGTTTTGGGTTTCCTTCCTTAAGCATTTTGGTTTTTAAGAAAAATTAAATTGTAAAAAAGTTCAGTTGTGGTACAGCTCACCAGCTCACATAGTCGAACAAGTTTGAATTAAATAATAAATAATTTTAATAAAAATAAAATGGTGAGATTGATCTCACATTAGTTTAATTTCACCAGCTCACATAGACGAGCAAGTTTAAATTAAATAATAATTAATTTCAATAAAAATAAAATAGTGGGATTGATCACACATTAGTTTAATTTCACATACGTTGTAGTTGTATTCTAAGTATTGCTCTTATTGGGTTGAAAATTGGAAACTTGTTGCGAAACCTTACCAAGATTCCCGGTATATTTTGAAGGATTTTTAATACATTGAGCTGAACTGCTAGTAGCAGCAGAATTTAAATTATTAGGCCATTGTGCTGAGATATAATATTTTCTAGCATCATCACTCTGAGATGCAAATATTAAACTATTTACCCCAATAAACATGACAGATATCAGGCAATCTACCTGCATAATACTATTTAAACGGACAAAATTACCTAGACCCACTACCTTTTATTCTTAACGCCACGGTTTTTAACGAAAGTTATAACAACAGTATAATATTTTGAATTTTAAGTATGTAAATATACATGTTTATTTTTTTATATTTTATAAAAATTTACAATTATATTTATAATGATATAAAAATATTTCTGCGGCACTTCTATACACCGCAATACACAAATTCTAAATCAATATATATTTTTTAACTTTTGATTCAAGTATGTCAACATAGTCCCAGTTTACTTTATTGAATAGTTGTTTATAGAAGTATGTATGTACGTATATATATATATATATATATATATATATATATATATATATATATATATATATATATATATATATATTCTACTTGTTTATTTATTGAATTATATATTGTTGGTACATTTTACCTCAAGCCCACAATCGGCAATACTGACTTTTAATTCGCCCCGAATTGTGAAGTCCACCGTTTCATATTCTCTGAAACGGTGGACTGAATTTCCTATTTTTCGTATCTGCCGTGGGGTCTCTTTTCTGTTATCTTGTAGGGCCCTAGGAATTTGCTTTACAATTTCAGGCCTTTTCCAAATTGAGTTCTCTTAATAGCCACCACATCATATATTTCATACGCTGCCTCCTGCTTTCTGTTCTTATTAATTGTTCTAAAATTCTCAGCCTGTATTTTTGAAATATTTTCTCGTGCTTCCGCTCTTAGCTCATCTCGTTCTGTATCCAATTTATCTATGTTCTCGTACTCTATCATCAGCAGGGCACTACGTCCTCCTTGTTGGTGTTGAATTTATGATCATTTGCACTAGTCGAACAAGCTTGTACCAATTTATTGATTTCTCGTAACTCAATTCCTTAAGCATGGATAACACTATTTTATGAATTCTTTCCACCTGCCCATTACCTCTAGAACACCAGTAGCTATAACGATATGCTGAATATTCTGTTCTTGACAACAGTCATCAAACAATTTTGCAGTCAAAGCAGTTCCCCGATTTAGCATCGGTCGTTTTCGTAAAATAGATCCATACGAATTTGTTAAATGCGTCTGCCACTACAAGAAGATGATTATATGCTTTGTTCATGGCCTCCATAGGTCTAACATGATCTAGATGATAAGTCATCATATCATTATCTATAGGATTCAGAAATCCCTTCCTCTTGCCAGTTTTCCTTTCTGCAATAATACATTCTACGCAGCTTTTAATTATTTTTTATACTTTTCTTGTCAAGTTAGAGATGTAAAACTGCTTTCCTACGAGATCTTGTGTTTTCTTGGTAGCAAAGTGACCTTGTCTATGAGCTATCTTGATAATTTCTTCTTTCACTTGTTTGGGTACCACAATAAGTTCCTTATCGGGATCTTTAAACAATATATAATTTTTAACGTAGTAATCGTCATACTCGTTATTTTCTTAAGCAAGTCTGATGGCTCATGTACGCTTATCTGCCATCTGTGCCTCTCGTAGTGTATGTGTTAGGGTTCCTATAACAATGGACAATTCACCCGACTTAATGCACATACGTGTCTCATTTTGTTATCTGGCCTGTGTTCTAGGTGGAACGTCTGCCTTCTCCATCGTCATTCTAGTAGTAAATAAACACGCCATTTCTTTAAAGCCTCAATTACTGCTAAGAATTCCAGTTCATATGAATGATATTTTTCTTCTCAGGACTTCGTCTTACTACTCATGTACTGCACGGGATACATTCTCTGATCTTCTGAATCTTTTTGCATTAATATGGCACCATAGCCATATTAACTGGCGTCTGTATGAGTTTCTGTCTCCGCTGTTACAGAATACAAGTGCAAAATCGGAGCTTTAATGAGCTCATCTTTCAGTTGTTAGAATGACCTCTTCATTTTGTGTAAATGAGACACTTTTTTTTAATACACCAGAAAGGGGTTTTGCATTAATTGCATAATGAATTTTCTAAAATATGACGTTAAGCCCAAAAATTAATGAATTATATTACCGTTTGTAGGTACTGGGAACCTCCTGCCTGATTTAGTCTTTTTGTCCGAGGGTTTTATCAAACCGCTGTCGCTGTCACATGGTCCAAGAATTTCACCTCTCTTTTCAGAAATTGAAATTTTTTCCATTTAATACGTAATCCACTTTGATTCGTTTTCTTCAATACTAGCTTAAGCTTACTGAGTCTTTCTATTTCTTTTATTGATGGAAAAATAATGTCATCCATATACACCATTATAGTTCCATCATATAAATATTTTAGTTTGTTCAAAAAACTACAATTAGTGCAACTTTGTTTGTGGAAGAAAAACATCAAGTTGATTGGTAGGTATTTTACAAAACATATAAAATTAAATTAGAGTAAAGAAAATAAATTTCGTGATCTTAAATAAACAATTATTTAAAAATACATAATATTTTCGTCACAGTTAATCCTTAAATAGTTTGGGTTTTTTATGAGAGCAAACATATATTAAAATAAATAACACAGTGAGACCCCCAAAATCTGATAGCTTAAAATGGCTTAAGAAAAACCCTTGCTGGGATTTTAATTATTAGCTAAGGTTTTTTCATTCGTTTTTGAAGTTTTGGACAGGGGTGGATTTTAGTACAATTTAAAAACACTTATTATTTTTAAGTCTATATCTCGTGCACTATTCGGCAAAAGTTTAGCTCTTAATCTGGAGCTCTAATAATCTTAACTTCTTACTCAAAACAGCCAAACTGTCCAAGAAACGTAAAGTTTTGTTTTGCTATTTTCTCTTATCTGGATTTAATAATTAAATCACTGATATAGAATATTGAGGGTGAAAGCACGTCTCGATTGCCATTTCGCTACCGCTTACTTAGCTCTTCGGAAAAATTTTAAATAAACTAAAGATTAATAAAGTAAAAACAAAAATTAAAGTTAAAAAAAACAACAGTTCTATTTTTCTTTATCCACTGGATACAACTGATTTTTTTCACCTCTTTCATACGGTTGAAAGATGATGAAAAATAATATATCAAAGACACTGCCATAATTAATTTATATGCATAGGTAAAGTGGCGGGCACATTATTAATTTTATTTAAACCACGACACCCCCAATAATCAATATCGGTGATTTAATTATTAAATCGGAATAATAAAGTTGATTAATTTAATAGAAAATTCCCGTTGTTTAATTTAAAGTTGAATTTTGTAACTGATTTTTGTTGCTGATGATGTAAAATATAGGGACACTTCAGTTATTATAAAATAGACATTTAAAAAATGATGATTTTAAACATAAGTAAAGAAAAACATGTACGAGTGCTATATTCGGCTATGCCGAATCTTATATACACTTCACCGTCTGTGGAAATCTAGTTTAGTAAAGTAACTCCAATCAAAAAAAGCAAATATTGGGGTTAGAGAGAACTAAAAAATAAAAAAAAAAATGGTACTGCATGTACTTATACATTTATATATAAATATATAAATATATAATTTTACATAAAAATAAAATGGGTTAAGCATTTTTAAAAAATATTTGTATATCCTTAAAGATCTCTTCAAAAGTTTTAAAATTGTACCCATATTGGTATTTAAAAATATTCCAATAAAAAAACAGATATTGAGGTGATAGAGAATTAAACAGAAAAGTAAGTACTACATATATTTTAATAAAGATGTCAACGGCTCTTAATGGGAACAATAATTTCAACAATAATAGACATACAAATTTCAGTCACAATAGAACTAATAACTATCATAGAAGAAACTTTAACAATAATCCCGATGACATAAACCGAAACAACAATAGATATGTACACACTATACAAAGTTCGGGAAACGAAGCAGGCGCGGAATACATAACTATTCCGGAGAGCCAGAATTAAGAATACATAGAATATTTTCCAACAGAACAAATTTTATAAACACAAAATACAAGAATTGAATTTTGACATTTCTTATCGACACAGGCACTGACATATCACTTCGTCGCATGTCTAAGGAGTTTGAAGGCGAGTCATTTAACGCAGAACGAAAATGTAAACTTACTGGAATTGCAAAGAAAGAAATATAGCCTGTAGGCACAATAGATCTTGAACTATCCTTATCAGGTGAAAATGTAAGCATTCTTTTCATATAGTAAACTTAGATTTTCCTATTGAAACAGATGGCGTAATTGGTAGAGATTTTCTGCAAAAATATCTTTGTAAAATTGTTTACGAGACATTTACAATTTCTAACTTCTTCTATAACTAGCTTCTTACTATATTCCTCTAAAACTCTCTTAGTCTCTTCTAAATCCTTATCCGTTTCTCTACTTCTTCCTATTTATTGCCATTAATTTCACTTACTATATCTAAAACGTGTGCAATACGTCCTCTAATTTTGTCAATTTGTTATTTTTTATTGACTCCTTATTGTTTTCAATAAATTACTTATTTGAATTTAATTTATGCAGTTCTGTCCAGATATGAACTACCAACATTGTAATTATGGTCCCTTACGTTGTCTATTAGTTCGACTGTCCTTTTCTGCGTATTATCCATTAAAAAAGTTATAGATACTCACCATTTTTCTGCTACGGATGGTGTTAATGATGGTGTTTAGACTGCTTAGAGGGAAACGACACTACTTCGAATCCTGCAGAACAGATGGAGACTCACACCTGAGCTAGATTCGTGTCCCGATTTATATTTTCAATACTTCCTTTTTGCGGTCGAATCCTGTAGAAATTACTCGTAACTCCACCAACTTATATTTCAAAAAAAAATACTAAAGCGTACCGAAAGGCGGCTGCTTTAGACCTTCAGAACTTCGTTTCTATTTTTAGTGGTTTCCTTAACTTTTTGTTTCCACTTTCTTCTTTCACATTTGGAAAGTATTTAAAAAAAATTGAAAAACGGCTGCGCCAGAATATGTCGCGTTGTTTTTGTTAAAAAAAACTAAACTTTTACTTTTGAAATTGTAAAGGTACGTTTATTAAGTAGACCCAAATGCAATTAACTCTTAAAATAAACTTATCAACTATCTATACTAAATTAATAATAAATAAAATCTTGACTTAAATGTTGGACATTATGAAGTACAATAAACTTATGACCTATTTAGTTTGACTAAAAGCAATTATCCTGACCCAAGTGGGACAATTTCTTCACTCGTCAGCATTAATGCTTTTAGCAAATTACAATTCATAAATAGCCTACTAAAAAAATAGTCTATGAGGATCGGTCACAACACACTCACATTTCAAATGAACGAATAATGGCTAGATCCTAGGTATCAGGCTTCCAAAAATCTGATCCGCTTTTTGTGAACACAAATCTATGTTAATGCACAATAGTTATACATAAATATAAGAAAAATAAAAATAGTTACAAACTTACTATCACGGCATTTAATCTATACTATCCCTTGCGGTTAAAGTATAGATGATGTTTCTTTCGAAATAAAAATAACAGGGTATAATAATTGCTTCTTACTTTTAAGCTCGTCAAGGACTGGAGGGGTAATATTATATTTTATAAAGAGTTGGCACATTGAAAATTAAGGAATATAAAAAAGACTAAAATTACTGGATTAGCGCATTCAAGGCAAATTATAAGAGTGTGGTCTTTATAATAATAACAGTATAAAGATCACCCCAAAGTAATAAAGCCGAGTTTTGTGATAAATTTCAGGAAGTAGTAGAAGAAATAAGTGAAAGAAATATTGATATAATAATAGCTGGTGATTTTAACATTGACTAGCATTAAGATTTTTATAGAGACAAAATAGAAAATATTCGAAACGAGTGTGGCCTAAAACAAATTATGAATGAACTTACAAGAATAACACAGAACTCTAAAACTCTTATCGACTATATAATAACAAATAGTAAAAATGTTTCCGCAAAGATTAATGTTATGAATAAAATATCGGATCGTGAAAGCATAGATATATTTATAAATCAGGACAGCGGATTTGAAAAGTTACCAAGTGAGGAGATTTATATTTTCAAATATAAAAGAAACAGATTTAGAAATTTTATATATGAGAATTTATTTATCAATGAAATAGACAAATTGAATTATTATGTTAATAATTTTGACAGAAAGATTCAAAATGAATTGAAAAATTTACAATTAAAACTAAAACAAAATTAGTTAAAAACAATAAATGGTTTGGTAATGAATTTAGATGCTTAAAAAATGAAAAAAAATTAGAAAATATCAAAGAGCATTATTTGAAAACTCTATTAATGCTTGGGAAAATTATAAGATAATAAGCAATCATTTTAAAGTTAAATTGGAAAATAAGAAAAATCTACACATAAAAAAAGAAATAACAAGTGCAAGAAATCAAAAAGGAATGTGGAACAGAATAAAAGATCTCGTAATAAAAAAGCCCATAACTGCGATAAAAAATGTGACATTCAATAACATAAGCTTTAATAATAATTTAGAAATAGCTGAAAATTTTAATAAGTTTTTTATATATAGTATTAATGATATTAGAAAATCTATCGAAAATGTGAAATATGTAAATAAAATACCGATGGTAAATTATACTTTTAAGTTTCGTAAAATATCTCTTGAGGATTTAAAAAATATATTATTGAATATTATAATGAATCGTTGGAGCCTTCAACTTTCCCTAATAGTTGAAAAGAGACTATGATTACACCAATAGAAAAAATAAGAAACGCCAGCAAATGTGAAGATTTTCGCCTAATAAATGGACTTATGATATGTGAAAAAGTTATAGAAATGGTTGTTAAAAACCAGTTAGTAGAGTATCTAGAACAATATAATATACTATCAAAGTACCAATCTGGCTTTAGAAAAAAACACTCCTGTGAAACAACTATTAACTATGTGATAAATAAATGGAAATATCGTAAAATGGAGATTAAAATGTTAGCCATTTTTTTTTGGATTTTAAAAGAGCGTTCGAGACAGTCGATAGGGAGGTACTGTTAGAGAAAGTTTTTAAACATGGAAGAAAGAATAAAAGAGTTAAATGGGTTCCGGATTTATCTATCAGATCGTATCGGTGACAAAAGTGAGCAATGTTGAATCTAGTGTGATAATAAATGATTTTGGAGTACCAAAATGATGAATCCTAGGGGCACTTCTATTGTTAATATATAAAAATGATATTGAAAATGTACTGGAAAACAGTAAAATTGTGTTATACTCATATGCCGTTATATGAAGAAGAATGCTATACAATTTTAACAAACGATATGCGATATATAAATGAATTGCTTCAAATGAATAAACTCAAATTGAACGACAGCAAAACAAAAATAATGGAGATAAATATGAAATCCAATAGACAATTTACAATAAATAATATTTTAATAGAAAAAAATAATAAAATTAAATATTTAGGGTTTATAATTGATAAAGACTTAAGATTTAAAGATCATATAAAATATCTATGGAAAAAACTCGGATATTTTAAACGTGTAAGGATTAAAGTATCAATTGTCACTTCAATAATAATATACAACACCATAATAAAACCTCACTTTGAATATGGGTCAACTATATCATTAACTTGCTGCACAGATTAACAGATATTAAGATTACAGAAAATGCAAAATAAATCTATGCGCGCTATTTTAAAATGATCTATTACATACTTCAATAGCTCTAATGCTTGACACATTAAAATGTATAACAAAGATTGCAATTAAATACTATTATGTTTGTACAAAAGATGAAAATGGGGAAAACACTGAAATATCTATCAGAACAACTAAGATACATAGGCGAGGTGCAATGCCACAACCTGAGGAACGCAACGGATTTCAGAATTCAGAAGCTAACAGCGGTGCTATGCAAGGATCTTTGTTTTATAAAGCATTAATTATTTTCATAATATGCCTAACAGTATAAAAATGAACAAAATGTACACGTCTTCAGAAAAAATGTTGTCAGTTATATTAGACATGATATTATACAAATTCTAAATTCGTGAAAATTATACAACTATTATTAGCAAAGTATTTTAGTACTGCTAAATTAATCAAATAAATAAAAAAAATTTAGTTTAAGTCAAGAACTCATAAGTAAAAGACACAGTGTCTAAATAAAGATAAATAAATAAAAATAAAAAAGGATTGTTTTTTTTATTAATAGAAACAATTATTTATTTAACTGGTGCCCGAGCATAATAAAAGAAAGTGTTTTACCGTGAAAAGTAAAACTGAAAAAGTGTTACCGTGAAAAGTAAAAACAATCAAAGTTTACCATGGAAATTTACCGTGGAAAAGTAAAAGAGAGAGAGAGAGAGAGAGAGAGCCAAACAAATTCAAAGTAAGCTAAGTGAAAAGTGACCAATCCAACCACCAATCACCAAGTCGCAGTGCTGTAGTAGCGGAAGCAAAAAGGACTTTGCTGCACCACTTCACCGATGCTATACCTAATGTAAGAGTAAATTTAAGACATTTTATATTCCAAAATTTTTTTTGATTAGCCTAGTACATATTTAAAAAAATTATTTTCTATACTTGATTAATTTAAACCTAAGATAATTCACCTCTCTCGTGCTTAAATAAATGAAAATAAAAGTGTACCCAATTTAATTTAAAATTTTGTGATTATAAAAAAAATAATAATTTAATAAAATTTTACTTTATTTGCGGCTTTTTGGTTCTTTTTAATTAATTTTCTAAACATTTTTAGAAAGAAAAATTATTTACAAATGTATGCGGACGTTTTCCAAAGAAAACAAGAAAAATTAGACGCTATACATTTGTAAATAATTTTTCTTTCTAAAAATGTTTAGAAAATTAATTAAAAAGAACCAAAAAGCCGAAAATAAAGTAAAATTTCATTAATTTATAAAATCGATGGTTCGAATCCTGGTCAGGGAAAAATTAAAAATTAAAAAAAAAATAATAATAATAAGAAAACATGTCCAATCCAAACAACCTCGTAAGACCCTCAATCCTAAACGCATCTAACCCTCCTCCTAATCCTGCTAGCAAACAAGGACCACTAGAATTAGAAAAACTTGTGACAAGAATCGTATCAGACATCTTGACACGAAGTAGTCAACGAACAGGTAACGATTTTATTGATATGTCGGAACAAACAATTAGATTAGAAAATGCAGGAAACTTGTCAGAACTAGACTAGGCAATATCAACTGAATTTGTTTCGAAATTGTAAATTTGTAATTATGAATGTTTTGTTTCTTATATAACAAATAAATAAATTGTTTCACAATTATTTAAGTGTAAAAAATATATTTTGTGTTCGACTTGTAAAGCAAAATTAATTTTTGAATACTTTACAAAAATCTCTTAAATTTGATTAATTTTCAAATATTTACAAATATTTTTGACACTTTTTACCTCTGGTTCTGTTTTGGAGTTACTCCCCTGATTACCTCTGCACTACAGATGAAACAGCGGAAACGTGGCATCTGGGTGAACTTCTGGATAAGATGTGGACCAGTTTATTTTTGTTGTGTTTCCGTTTTTGTGTTCGTTTAAAACTTTTGCACTGTTTGTTGTGTTTATAATTTGTATAAAAACTTATGTATTTTTATGTTTAATAACTGTTTATTTATATGGTTTATTTGTGTTTAATGTGTTATTATTTTATGCTTGTTTTGTTAAAACAGTATAGTTTGTGTGATTGTGTTTTGTTTCATGTTATTAGTTTTGTATAATATTTTAAAACTTGTATCACTGTTTAATGTAAATAATTTTTATATTTTTAGGTATGTTTAAACTTTTGTGTTAAACTGTTTACTGTTTATTTTTTAAGTTTTAATTAAATTATAAAACTTAATTGTTTTAAAAAATTAAATAACTTACACCTTTTTTATTTTTATTTTTTATTTTTCACTTGTCCCTGCTCGGCCGCCAAAATGTTTATTCTTAATATTTTTTAAGAAATTTTAATTTTATTAAATTATAATATAAAATAAAATAGGGAACTGTTGTAAAAAACTAAAACTTTAAGGAAAACCACTTTAATAGAGAACACTGCAATAAACACACAACCGTTCGATTTTGATAAATTTAAATAGCCCTTTTTAATTTACTCATAGGAAACCTGAATTTTTAGATCCCTAATTTTGTTCTTGATGTCGCAGAAGACAAAATACGAGTTGCAAATGATAATGTGTAGCGTGTACAATCCAAACATTTCTACATTGTAATTTTATATATAAATAAATTTTTTTTTTAAGAAATCAACTTAAAATGGAATTGCGGTTTTTTTCTGAAACCTCTTTCACTATTTTAAATCTTTCAGTAATTTAATACTGTATTAATATTTCAGCTTTACATTTTTCAAATTAAATCATGAAAGAAATAAGTTAAAAAGTCATACTTTAAGTTAACGACATGTAAATTTTTTGTTTATTTCAGATACATTAGAAATAAATAAACTTAATAAAGCAATTATACAAAATGCTTGGTTTTAAAATAACTAGTAGGGAAAACTTTGTAACATTCTAAAGATCACCGAAGGATAAAGTAAACCATAAAAGTATAAAAGTACACATTTTACATCTAGAACATAAAATTATAGGCGTATATAAACCTAAACGAACGTTTAATGAAAATTTTTTCTACGAACTTTTCATTTATAAAAAATTATAAAAATTGTAAATTCTCATAAATGAGTACTTGAGTGCAAAAATATTTCTCTGAAAAAAAAAATATTTTGTAGCCTTTTATACAATTATGAAAGGAAGCAGCAAAAACTAAAAGAGAGAGAGAGAGAGAGAGAGAGCATTACGGTACTCTACTAACTATATACCAAAATAAATTCCTCAACGCCAAACAGTCCAACAGTCAGAAACAGAGTTTTCTAGGATAATAAAAAAAAAATCGCATTATTTTGTCAAATGATCTTTCCGTGTTAGACATCTAAAACCAAAAGAACCGACTTTCAAATTTTATTTTAGCTTTCTATTAACAACGGTGCTAAAGCTTAGCTACACACATCATTTTATATCAACAATTGGGACAACCGTTTAGAAATCTAAATTATATACATGCTACTATAGTGGGTTTAGCAGTTCAGATACTTTGAAAATTTCAACCCTTTGTTTAAAACTGTTCAACAAATTACAACAACTTATTTATCACCCTTTAATTTATAGTTTGAAATATTTGTACTTCTTACTATACTATGCATGTTTTTGTATATAACGGTACAAAAGGCAGCGCCATAGAAGTCAAATTACATTAAGTATGGGAACGCACAGTGGCGTGAAATAAAAAATGGAATAAACGTCATCGAAACTCTTTACCCGATTTTCATGAAAAAAAAAATCGATTTATAGAGGAGGATATAAGCTTTTCGCCTAGTGCATTTGGGTTTACGATGTTGCAGTACGGGATAGTAAGCAACCACGAATTTAAAAAAAACGTTGCAGAGCCTTTAGCTTTATCAAAAATGAACCAATTTAAAATACAAAATTTTTACATTGGCCTTTTTATATGGTTTTTCACCAGTTGTTTTTTTAAAATACAAGGATAAACTATTTTAAATGCAGATTAAGAAAACTAAAACTATAGGAAATAACTTGTAAAAAATTTTGTTTCTTTGACTCATAAAAAGTAAAAAAAAATGTGAAATTTTGGTCAAAAAAGTACTTTCAGTCTTTGAAGTAGATTTTTAAATTTTTTGTTCTTAGCAAATTCATAAATATTTTCACTTTTTCTTTACGACAAAACCTTGTGTAATCCATGAGATTGTTAAAAAACTATTTTCTTGTTGAAATAACAATACACAATAAGCTGGAAAATAAGGGAACTTTATTACTTGAATGATCACATAGAACTGCGTGGAAATAATAAAAGTACATTAATATAAATAAGAATTCGAAATAACATAAAACATCGTTGTTTTGTATGGGTTGCCATTACTCACTTTAATGAACATAATTGTGTTGCTTTAGTTTCAACACTCCTTCTCAACAGAATTCGTAAACCTGTAAAAGTCCTTTAATGTAAACCTATATAATAAGTAAATTTATAATGTTTAACCCTACATAAATTTTTGTTTAAAATATTTGACATCATCTCAAGTATATAGGAACTGCGAGTTCTAATTCACTTTCGGCCAAAAAGTGTATAAAATGTATGGAAATCATGCAAAAGCCATAAATCATTCATGCAGAAGCCATTAATGTCATGCAAAAGCAATTAAAATGTCATTTAATGCCTTTTTTATGCTAAGGAGGCACGTGCTAGACCTTTTTTTACTCTCCCGTTAATTTATTACCCATTAATGTCACGTACGAGGGCCATTAAAGAATGACAAGGGTCGCATGAGTGTAGTTGTGAAATGCAGGTGTGCATTGATCTTGTGTATAGGGATTTGGTGAGAAAAAGAAAGTATGTTAATTTCTGTTTAAGGTTTTATTGAAATGATCGTGATTTGAATAATTAAAAATGCAGGTGTGCATTGATCTTGTGTAATTGGATAGAATAGTATGATGGTATGTGTATAGGGATTTGGTGATGAAAGGAAAATATGTTAACTTCTGTTTTAGGTTGTATTGAAATGATGGTGGTTTGAATAATTAAAAAGTGTAAATAGTAATATTGGGGAGTAGAAAATCTTTAGTGAATAATTAATAAAGGTTTTGTTGTTTTCAAATGTATTATTTTTGTTTGTGCGTGGATATAATAGTATTGTGGTGTGTACTGATCTTGTGTATAGGGATTTGATGAGAAAAAAGAAAAATGTGTTGATTTCTGTTTAATAAGAATAATATCTGGGAGTAGAAAATTTGTGTTGAATAATTAATAAATGTGTTTAAAAAGTTTAATCACGTAGGGCATTGAAGAATGATGAGGGTTGGAAATGTAAGATGAATGCAGGTGTTAAGGTTATGGAATTTTGTATTTGGGTTTTAATAAGCAGAAGCGATATGAACGAAAAAAAGGTATAAGAAAAATTTTGTTTTTTAAAAATTAAAAAACCTAAAATTTCTTTTCAATAACGATTGTATTTTTTTTCAAAGGGTAATAAATTCTTCAAACTAATTGCTTAAATGTGAAGTGCTAGATGGCGTGGGTTGGTATATTAATAAGTGTGACAATGTGATCACAAGTATATGGAAGGAATAGAGAAGCCAAACACAGCAGGTGTATTGAGAGACAGTCATATTGATAAATGCAGAAAATGCTAACAATTGTAGTTAGAGATAGCTAAGAAAATACAAGTATTTTACACATTAGGAAAAATAAGCAATCTAGGTAAAGGTCACTAAATTTTAATTTTTTTTTCATATGAAAAAAAATAAATAAGCAAGGTAAAGATCACTATATTTTGATTTTTTCATGACGAGGGTTGAAAATGTAAGATGAATGCAGGTGTTAAGGTCATTAAACCTTGATTTTTTGTTTTCAAAAAGCAGAAGTAAGAATTTGGGTGTATTGAATTTTCTAATAAAACACTACAGAGATAGATACTGAGTGTAGGTTATGATTTGTGTGTGTGTGTGTTTGGTCAATTTACGTTTTAGGTTTGTTCACATTAGGAAAAATAA
This sequence comes from Gymnosoma rotundatum, assembly GCA_916610165.2. NCBI lineage: Eukaryota > Metazoa > Arthropoda > Insecta > Diptera > Tachinidae > Gymnosoma > Gymnosoma rotundatum. Next base: position 76,422,261 of record OU744337.1, read on the forward strand.
GCAATCTATGTAAAGGTCATTGAACTTTGATTTTTTTTTTGTTTTCAAGAATAAGAAAATACAAGTATTTTACATATTAGGAAATATAAGCAATCTAGGTAAAGGTGATTGAACTTTGATTTTTTTGCAGCAGAAGTAAGAATTTGGCTATATCAAATTTTCTAATGAAACTGCAGAGATAGATACTGAGTAAAGGTAATGATCTTGTGTGTGCGTACGTGTATGTGTTTGTATATGTTTGTGTGTGTGTGCGTGTGTTTATGTTCAATATAAGTTTTAAGATTGATTGAAATGATCGTGATTAAAATATTTAAGAAAGGGTTAATAGTAATATTAGGGAATAGAAAATCTTTATTGAATAATTAATAATTAAAGGTGTTCTTTTTTAAATATATTTTTAGTTTTTTATTCTTTATTCTTTACTCTTTATTTAAATTATTGTTTCTTATTACCCATGTTTAGTTTAATATTCATTATCATTTACGTATTTGAAAAGAATTAAACGGATATAGAGACAGACAGATAAATTTTTTAATATCTTCTAGTTGTGCTTCAATATTAACAAGCCTATTTTTATACTCTCACTCATGATATTACTGAATGGTTTTAAAAATTTTTAGATTTCTTTGATCATTTTGCAAGGATTACTATATACTCATGTGAAGTTCTTGTGATAAGTCTTTAATATTGTTAATATTAATTTCTTTTTCGAATAACTCTTTTCGAAATACTTCAATGAAATCATCTATAGTAAAATGTTGTTGATTATCGTTGAATTTCGGATTAGGGAGGGGAGAGGTTGTTGTTGTTGTTTGGTAAATCGTTTTCTGATAGATTAACTGTATTCCTCCCACAGTCAGAGTTTGGTTTGGAAGTTTATATATAACTACCTAATAAAATGGTTTCGTTTTTAATTTCTCCTTGATATTATTGTTCTTGTTGATATGTTGAATCATAATAGGCTTGTATACTACTTCTTTAAATATTAAATTGGATAAATATATATTAAATCACAACAGTAGCAATATAAATATCAGGGCAAACAACAACTATGAAAATATAATAAAATATTTAAACGTTCTTAACATCAAAAGTATATACTACGCAAACAAAGCTATGGAGTTTTACAACGATACACGTTTTTTGAAAGAAATTGACCAAGAATACCAGACAAGAAGATAGATAGGAGGCTGTTTTAAAGTCGGAAGCCTTATAAATAAATAAGGAAAGAACACCCTAGAAGTATCTTTACCTACAATTTTTAACATGTTGCCAAAAAATATGCTACATATTTCAAAGAAAAACACGAGTAAAAATTAAGCGATATTTTATAAGTTCTCAATGAAATCTCTTTATATATATATATATATATATATTATTTTTTTTTATTTTTTATTTATTAAGATACGAGCGAATTATAAATATTTTTACTAATAATTTGAAACTGTACATGTATTAAGTATATTTTTCTGCAGACAAACAATTAAGCTTCGCGGAATTAATAATATATATTTTTAAGTTTTTCTGTTAGATTAATTAAAATAAAGTAAGAAAGTAAAGTTATTAATATCGTGTAATTTTAGGGATAAGTCTGTTACAAGAATTTTCTCAATTTAATCATTACTATGAATTCTTTCTGTTCAATTTCATGATATTCAAAACAATTTATTTTCAAGTATTGTATACTTTTTAATCTACTTTCACTTCTATAATTAAATATTTGTGGTTTTTATTATTTGGTTAGAATTTACAGCTGAAGCAAATGTTGGCGTTCTACTTAAAAAACGAAATAAAAACGACAGTGTGGCATTACCGTTGTCGTTATCGACATCAGTCATAAATATAACGGTATTCACCATTTTGAAATGAAGATAGTAACAACAATAAAACATTATTTCTCTGTCGACATCATTACCCAGCAAAAAAAAAAATAGAAATTACCTTAAAATGTACTTACCATAATGACTTACTTACAAAAGACATCACATTAGTTCGCAAAAAAGGAAGTTGTAATTGAACTAGTTCTTTAAATACAAGCTAAGCTTATGATCATCATTATTTCCTACAATAATTAATGTAATCAATTCTCAGTAATTGATTATAAAAGTCTCATGCCTTGTTTAAATCATTAGGTTGGTAGTCTAGTTGGAAAGTCCTTCCGCCAAAAATGCTTAATTCTACACTTGATTATCTTTTCTAAAATTGTTTGCTGGGTATTAGCGACGAAGATCAAACGAACACAATAAATAAATTCAAAATGAAAACAAGCTTATCACGGCAGTTCGAAAATTTAATTTCTGAAATGTAACAAAAATTCCACTTACACTTAGGGTATTAATATCATTACCAATGCTTATAGGATACTTGTGCAAAAAATACTTGCTAGTTTACTGTTAACGTTATTGCAAACTTTCGCATGTTGCATTTCAGTTAAGGAGTAATATTCCAACACGTATTGGAAGGTAGTTTTATTAAGTCTGAATATTCTTGCAAATATTAAGAAATAAAAATTTTGATATATACATACATTTAAAAATTGTTTTATAAATAAACCGTTTCTAACAAAGAATAAGGAATTGCAAAATATGCATTTTCACTTGAACTTGAAGAAAAACCATTAAATGGAATCTTTATTCATTTTTATAAAAACTTCTACCTGTTGAAGATCGTGTAGCTGATCATTGTCATTTAACGGGTGTAGCGAGCCCGCGCATAACATTTTTATGTATTTAGAGTATCAAACTGCAAACCTTTTTCCTTTACTTTTTCATAACTTTTCGGCATATGATTGTCATTTCTTAATTAGAGAACTTTCATCTTTTGAAGGTGATATAAATATAATAACTTCAACTGAAGAATTATATATATTTACATATATAAAAAAAAAATTAGTTAATGATGATGGTGATGAAAAAACAAAGTTAATAGAACTACCACGAATACTACTACTACTAAAGATCGTAAAGAATTCAGTTAATTGAAGCGTAAATGTGTCTTTCCGTATGACTAACTAGATTCAGTAAATTGTCTCGAGGAAACACAGCTACCACCTCAATCATATAGTATCTTCAATAGCATTATTAATGAGTAGTGTTATGAAGATGATTATGAACACGCTTAAAAGCATTGGCAAACATTCAAATGTAACACACTTTTTGGCTATCTCTTATTATATTTAAAAGTAGATATTTTATTGCTTTTTCATGTATTTTAAAGTTTTCGTAATGTTTGTAAAAACATTTACAATTTAGATCCATATCAATATTATTATAATATCCCGAGGCTATCTTGGGATGCAATGTTAAAACCAACTGAAATAGAGTTGCAATTATTGACTGATATTGACATACACAGTTTTACTGTGCGGGGGATACGGGAGGTATTTTACAATATTAGAGATTATGATTTTACGAAAGATTCAAATTATCTAATGTATTTTGATGTAAATAATTTATATGGATATTCATTATCGCAATACCTACCCTATAGAAATTTTAAGCGGCTTGAAAACTGTAAAGACTTTAATATGAATAAATATAGATGAAGATTCTGAAATTGGATATATACTTGTATATTAGAGGTTGATTTAGAATATCCAATCGCACTGCACGATTATCATAAGGACTTGCCATTTTGTGCACAAAGCAAGACAAAGAAAAATGTAGAGCATGAAACAGCGACAGTTAATTACAAATTTAAATAATACAACCAATTATTTAATACATTATAGCAACCTTCTACAATGTCTTAAACACGGATTGATTTTGAAGAAAATTCATAAAAAAAATTTTATATTATTTTATTTTAATCTATACATATAATAAAACATTAACGAGGTCATGTCTATACAAAATATATTTTTTTTTTTGAAAATTGTGTAGTTGGTAATCGATATAGAATACAAAACACCTACTCTTTGAATTTTTATCTGTCTGTCTGGCTGTGTGTCTGTCTGTCTGTGTGTCTGTCTGTCTGTGTGTCTGTCTGTCTATCTGTCTGTCTGTCTTTCTGCCTGTCTGTCTGTCTATCTGTATGTATATCTGTCTATCTATCCGTTTCCCTGTCTGCTGTATTCGCATCATGTAAAAACCATTGGATGGATTTGAACAAAATTTTGTAAGGAGGCCCTAAGAACCTTGGTTTCAATATAGAATACTTTTTCTTCGCAATATTATGTCATTTCATAGACAAAATAGAGAAACAAATGTGAAAGCACCCAATTTTACGGGTATAATGATACTAACACAGTTGTCACCACTTTTTATTGTTGTAGATGGAAAATTTTTAACACTATCTATAGAACTCTGGAATATACGTATAGTTAAATTTGAATTTTTAATAAAATTAAAAATTACACGCAGACGATGTGAGCATTGCTAGTAATCATAATAACACATTGTCTAAAAATTCATTTGAATAAAAATATCTTTAAATTATTGAATAACGCTGTGTATGGTAAGATTATGGAAAATTTTAATAAAACAAAGGATATTAAAATAGTATGTGAGTGGGAGAGTAAAAGTAAGCGATTAGAAGCTAGAACTCTTGTTGCAAGACCTAACTTTCATAGCTGTGTCAAAATTCAAAACGAAATGATAGTCATTGATATGAGTAGAGTGTGGACTGAATATAATACAGCCATTTATATTTGGTTTTCTGTTTTAGAGTTATCGAAATGGAAAATGTATAATTTTTATTACGATTACGTGTAACCTAAATACAAAGAAAATATTTAGCTCAATTATATGGGTACTGATTCCTTCATATATGATATAAGAACAAATGATCTATATGTTGACATTCGTTATGATATTATACATCATTTTGACACATACACATATCAGAAAGAAATCTCTTATTATTTCCCACTCATGATTAAAAAAAAGTTTTTGGAGTGATGAAAGATGAGTGTAATGGTCGAATTACTAAGGAATTTATTGGTTTACAATCATAAATGTATTCTGTTAAAATAGACAAAGAAGAAAATAAAAGGAGTAAAACAAAGTATAACCAACGAACTATCAATAGTAAATGATTTTAGGAAATGTTTGTTGAAAAAAAAGCTTTACTCTAATGCAATGTATATATAGATCTAAGGTACATGAAATCTATACACAATATACAAATAAGCTATCATTAAGTTATTTATATGATAAGAAATTTATCAAAGAAAATAAATTATAATTAAAACTTGCAATAAGATTAAAAAACTTGTTTTTTTTTTATTTCAAATTATATTTATTGTCTAGAAATTCTAAGCACAAGTGACCGCATTTAAATGTATTGAATTTTTGTTTTCGTTTATAATTATACTTTATAGGCGATTTGAAATAGTTGGTGACTTCCAATGGTGGTTGTTAATCTCCAAAGCTATTAAACTATTCCTTATAGTTATAGTTTTTATAATATGCTACCTAATGTGTTGCAAGACCATTTAAATTATTAAAATGAATAATATTACATTCTTGTGCTAGAGGTTTCTTAGTTAAATTGATCCGCATTAAAACACCTATAAAATGTTCAAGTTCCAGGTCTTATAGCCGACGATTAGGTAAATTTTAAAAAGAATAGTTTGGAGGTGTACTATAAAAGAGGCCATATGCAGTTTTATATGGTTTGACATGTAGTCATTTTTAATATCATTCATTGCCATAACAATAGCAGATCCGCGGTTGCTAAACCTTCAAGTTCTAATAATACTGTAAGAATAGAAACAAGTGGAAGAAATCCGCATGCTATTTGTTTAACACAAATTAAGGGTTATTTTACTGTTAATATAATCTGTTAACTGTTTTAAGAAGCAGTTTAGCTATTCAACAAAAAAGCTGTTTAACTGTTCAAAGAAGCTGTTTAGCTGTTCAAAAAAGCTGTTTAGCTGTTCAAAGATGCTGTTTAGCTGTTCAAAAAAAGCTGTTTAGCTGTTCAAAGAAGCTGTTTATCTTAAAAAATATGGTACACAACATATTTTTCTATATATAACTCATTTTTTAGATATGGCCGTCGGTCATGGTCGCATAATATAATATATAACACGTTACATTCTGCATCAAACAAACCAATTAACCAATAAAATAAACTGACCGACTGTAGACGTTCCCATTCAAAAACTTTTTGTATGGAAATGGCTGATACAGAAACCCCACAAATATACTATTATATACATAATAGTATATTGGTTTCTGTATCAGCCATTTCCATACAAAAAGCTGTTCATGCCTACGCTACAGTAGGTCAGTTTATTTTATTGGTTAATTGGTTTGTTTGATGCAGAATGTAACGTGTTATATATTATATTATGCGACCATGACCGACGGTAGGGTGTTGCCATATCTTAAAAATGAGTTATATATAGAAAAATATGTTGTGTACCATATTTTTTAAGATATGTTTGTGAATAAGACTCTTAATTATTAAAAAAATGTATGAGATCTATAAACAGCATCTAAAATCAGCTAAACAGCTTCTTTGAACAGTTAAACAGCTTTTTTTTTTGAATAGCTAAACTGCTTCTTAAAACAGTTAACAGATTATATTAACAGTAAAATAACCCTTAATTTGTGTTAAACAAATAGCATGCGGATTTCTTCCACTTGTTTCTATTCTTACAGTATTATTAGAACTTGAAGGTTTAGCAACCGTGGATCTGCTATTGTTATGGCAATGAATGATATTAAAAATGACTATATGTCAAACCATATAAAACTGCATATGGCCTCTTTTATAGTACACCTCCAAACAATTCTTTTTAAAATTTACCTAATCGTCGGCTATAAGACCTGGAACTTGAACATTTTATAGGTGTTTTAATGCGGATCAATTTAACTAAGAAACCTCTAGCACAAGAATGTAATATTATTCATTTTAATAATTTAAATGGTCTTGCAACACATTAGGTAGCATATTATAAAAACTATAACTATAAGGAATAGTTTAATAGCTTTGAAGATTAACAACCACCATTGGAAGTCACCAACTATTTCAAATCGCCTATAAAGTATAATTATAAACGAAAACAAAAATTCAATACATTTAAATGCGGTCACTTGTGCTTAGAATTTCTAGACAATAAATATAATTTGAAATAAAAAAAAAAACAAGTTTTTTAATCTTTTTGCAAGTTTTAATTATAATTTATTTTCTTTGATAAATTTCTTATCATATAAATAACTTAATGATAGCTTATTTGTATATTGTGTATAGATTTAGATCTATATATACATTGCATTAGAGTAAAGCTTTTTTTTTTCAACAAACATTTCCTAAAATCATTTATTATTGATAGTTCGTTGGTTATACTTTGTTTTACTCCTTTTATTTTCTTCATTTCCTTATCCACTTTGTCTATTTTAACAGAATACATTTATGATTGTAAACCAATAAATTCCTTAGTAATTCGACCATTACACTCATCTTTCATCACTCCAAAAACTTTTTTTTAATCATGAGTGGGAAATTATAAGGGATTTCTTTCTGATATGTGTATGTGTCAAAATGATGTATAATATCATAACGAATGTCAACATATAGATCATTTGTTCTTATATCATATATGAAGGAATCAGTACCCATATAATTGAGCTAAATATTTTCTTTGTATTTAGGTTACACGTAATCGTAATAAAAATTATACATTTTCCATTTCGATAACTCTAAAACAGAAAACCAAATATAAATGGCTGTATTATATTCAGTCCACACTCTACTCATATCAATGACTATCATTTCGTTTTGAATTTTGTCACAGCTATGAAAGTTAGGTCTTGCAACAAGAGTTCTAGCTTCTAATCGCTTACTTTTACTCTCCCACTCACATACTATTTTAATATCCTTTGTTTTATTAAAATTTTCCATAATCTTACTATACACAGCGTTATTCAATAATTTAAAGATATTTTTATTCAAATGAATTTTTAGACAATGTGTTATTATGATTACTAGCAATGCTCACATCGTCTGCGTGTAATTTTTAATTTTATTTAACTATACGTATATTCCAGAGTTCTATAGATAGTGTTAAAAATTTTCCATCTACAACAATAAAAAGTGGTGACAACTGTGTTAGTATCATTATACCCGTAAAATTGGGTGCTTTCACATTTGTTTCTCTATTTTGTCTATGAAATGACATAATATTGCGAAGAAAAAGTATTCTATATTGAAACCAAGGTTCTTAGGGCCTCCTTACAAAATTTTGTTCAAATCCATCCAATGGTTTTTACATGATGCGAATACAGCAGACAGGGAAACGGATAGATAGACAGATATACATACAGATAGACAGACAGACAGGCAGAAAGACAGACAGACAGATAAACAGACAGACACACAGACACACAGACAGACAGACACACAGCCAGACAGACAGATAAAAATTCAAAGAGTAGGTGTTTTGTATTCTATATCGATTACCAACTACACAATTTTCAAAAAAAAAAAAATATATTTTGTATAGAGATGACCTCGTTAATGTTTTATTATATGTATAGATTAAAATAAAATAATATAAATTTTTTTTATGAATTTTCTTCAAAATCAATCCGTGTTTAAGACATTGTAGAAGGTTGCTATAATGTATTAAATAATTGGTTGTATTATTTAAATTTGTAATTAACTGTCGCTGTTTCATGCTCTACATTTTTCTTTGTCTTGCTTTGTGCACAAAATGGCAAGTCCTTATGATAATCGTGCAGTGCGATTGGATATTCTAAATCAACCTCTAATATACAAGTATATATCCAATTTCAGAATCTTCATCTATATTTATTCATATTAAAGTCTTTACAGTTTTCAAGCCGCTTAAAATTTCTATAGGGTAGGTATTGCGATAATGAATATCCATATAAATTATTTACATCAAAATACATTAGATAATTTGAATCTTTCGTAAAATCATAATCTCTAATATTGTAAAATACCTCCCGTATCCCCCGCACAGTAAAACTGTGTATGTCAATATCAGTCAATAATTGCAACTCTATTTCAGTTGGTTTTAACATTGCATCCCAAGATAGCCTCGGGATATTATAATAATATTGATATGGATCTAAATTGTAAATGTTTTTACAAACATTACGAAAACTTTAAAATACATGAAAAAGCAATAAAATATCTACTTTTAAATATAATAAGAGATAGCCAAAAAGTGTGTTACATTTGAATGTTTGCCAATGCTTTTAAGCGTGTTCATAATCATCTTCATAACACTACTCATTAATAATGCTATTGAAGATACTATATGATTGAGGTGGTAGCTGTGTTTCCTCGAGACAATTTACTGAATCTAGTTAGTCATACGGAAAGACACATTTACGCTTCAATTAACTGAATTCTTTACGATCTTTAGTAGTAGTAGTATTCGTGGTAGTTCTATTAACTTTGTTTTTTCATCACCATCATCATTAACTAATTTTTTTTTTATATATGTAAATATATATAATTCTTCAGTTGAAGTTATTATATTTATATCACCTTCAAAAGATGAAAGTTCTCTCATTAAGAAATGACAATCATATGCCGAAAAGTTATGAAAAAGTAAAGGAAAAAAGTTTGCAGTTTGATACTCTAAATACATAAGAATGTTATGCGCGGGCTCGCTACACCCGTTAAATGACAATGATCAGCTACACGATCTTCAACAGGTAGAAGTTTTTATAAAAATGAATAAAGATTCCATTTAATGGTTTTTCTTCAAGTTCAAGTGAAAATGCATATTTTGCAATTCCTTATTCTTTGTTAGAAACGGTTTATTTATAAAACAATTTTTAAATGTATGTATATATCAAAATTTTTATTTCTTAATATTTGTAAGAATATTCAGACTTAATAAAACTACCTTCCAATACGTGTTGGATTATTATTCCTTAACTGAAATGCAACATGCGAAAGTTTGCAATACCGCTAACAGTAAACTAGCAAGTATTTTTTGCACAAGTATCCTATAAGCATTGGTAATGATATTAATACCCTAAGTGTAAGTGGAATTTTTGTTACATTTCAGAAATTAAATTTTCGAACTGCCGTGATAAGCTTGTTTTCATTTTGAATTTATTTATTGTGTTCGTTTGATCTTCGTCGCTAATACCCAGCAAACAATTTTAGAAAAGATAATCAAGTGTAGAATTAAGCATTTTTGGCGGAAGGACTTTCCAACTAGACTAACAACCTAATGATTTAAACAAGGCATGATACTTTTATAATCAATTACTGAGAATTGATTACATTAATTATTGTATGAAATAATGATGATCATAAGTACGTATTTAAAGCTATTCTCTTTTAACTTCCTTTTTTACGAACTAATGTGATGTCTTTTGTCAGTAAGTCATTATGGTAAGTACTTTTTAAGGTAATTTCTAATTTTTTGCTGGGTAATGATGTCGACAAAGAAATAATGTTTTATTGTTGTTACTATCTTCACTGATGCCAATAACGACAACTGTAATGCCACATTATTGTTTTTATTTCGTTTTTTAACTAGAACGCTAACCATTGCTTCAGCTGTAAATTTCAACCAAATAACAAAAACCACAAATATTTAATTATAAAAATGAAAGTAGATTTTAAAAATTTGATTTTAATATCATGGAATTATACAGAAAGAATTCATAGTAATGATTAAATTGAGAAAATTCTTGTACCAGACTTATCATTAAAATTATACGATATTATTTACTTTACTTTATTTCTTTATTTTAATTAATCTAACAGAAAATTTTAAAATATATATTATTAATTCCGCAAAGCTTAATTGTTTGTCTGCAGAAAAATATACTTAATATATGTGCAGTTTCAAATTATTAGTAAAAATATTTTTAATTCGCTCGCATCTTAATAAATAAAATACATTAAAAAAAATAAGAGATTTCATTAAGAACTTATAAAATATCGCTTGATTAAATTTTTCCTCGTGTTTTTCTTTGAAATATGTAGCATATTTTTTTGGCAACATGTTGAAAATTGTAGGTAAAGATACTTCTAGGGTGTTCTTTCCCTATTTATTTTTAAGGCTTCCGACCGTAAAACAGCCTTCTATATCTCTTTTTGTGTTGCACTGGTGGTTAACTTCTTTCAAAAAACGTGTATCGTTGTAAAACTCCATAGCTTTGGTTGCGTAGTATATAATTTTATGTTAAGAACGTTTAAATCTTTTATTATATTTTCATAGTTGTTGTTTGCCCTGATGTTTATATTGTTACTGTTGTGATTTAATATAAATTTGTTCAATTTAATATTGAAAGAAGTAGTGTACAAGCCTATTATGGTTCAACATATCAACAAAAAACAACAATATCAAGGAGAAATGGAAAACGAAAAAAATTTATTGGATGGTGACACAAACAAATATATTAACTTTATATATAAACTTCCAAGCCAAACTCTGACTGTAAGAGGAATTTAGTTATCGATTAATCTTGACATGTTAGAAACCGATTAACTAACAACAACAACAACAGCCTCTCCCTCCCCTAATCCGAAATGCAATGGTAACTAACAACATTTTACTATAGATGATTTCATTGAAGTATTTTGAAAAGAGTTATTTAAGAAAGAAATTAATATTAACAATATTAATTTCTAATCACAAACACTTCACATTAGTATATAGTAATCCTTGCAAAATGATCAAAGAAATCTATAAATTTTTAAAACCATTCAGTAATATCATGAGTGAAGAGGATAAAAATAGGCTTGTTAATATTGAAGCACAACAAGAATATATTAAAAATTTGCCTGTCTGTCTCTATACACCTATCCGTTTAATTCTTTTCATATACGTAAATGATAATGAATATTAAACTAAACATTGGTAATAACAAACAAAAGTTTAAATAGAGTATAGAACAAAAAACTAAATATATATTTAAAAAAGAACACCTTTATATATTAATTATTCAATAAAGATTTTCTATTCCCTAATATTACTATTAACACTTTCTTAAATATTTTAATCACGATCATTTCAATCAATCTTAAAACTTAAATTGACCATAAACACACACACACACACACATACACAAACCTATACAAACATGTACAAACACATACACGTACGCACACACAAGATCATTACCTTTACTCAGTATCTATCTCTGCAGTTTTATTAGAAAATTGAATATAGCCAAATTCTTACTTCTGCTTCAAAAAAAAACAAAGTTCAATGACCTTTACCTAGATTGCTTATATTTCCTAATGTGTAAAATACTTGTATTTTCTTATTCTAGGAACCAAAAAAATTAAAGTTCAATGACCTTTACATAGATTGCTTATTTTTTTTTCTAATGTGAACAAACACCTGCATTCAGCTTACATTTTCAACCCTCGTCATGAAAAAATCAAAATATAGTGATCTTTACCTTGTTTATTTATTTTTTTCCTATGAAAAAAAAAATCAAAATTTAGTGACCTTTACATAGATTGCTTATTTTTCCTAATGTGTAAAATACTTGTATTTTCTTAGCTATCTTTAACTACAATTGTTAGCATTTTCTACAATTATCAATATGACTGGGTCTCAACACACCTGCTGTGTTTGGCTTCTCTATTCCTTCCATATACTTGTGATCACATTGTCACACTTATTAATATACCAACCCACGTCATCTAGCACTTCACATTTAAGCAATTAGTTTGAAGAATTTATTACCCTTTGAAAAAAAATACAATCCTTATTGTATAGAAATTTTTAGTTTTTTAATTTTTAAAAAACAAAATTTTTCTTATACATTTTTTTTTCTTTCATATCGCTTCTGCTTATTGAAAATGAAATTCAAAATTCAATAACCTTAACACCTGCATTCATCTTACATTTCCAACCCTCATCATTCTTCAATGGCCTACGTGACTAAACTTTTTAAACACATTTATTAAGTTTTCAATACAAATTTTCTACTCCCAAATTATATTCTTATTAAACAGAAATCAACACATTTTTCTTTTTTCTCACCAAATCCCTATACACAAGATCAGTACACACAACAATACTATTACATCCACTTACATAAGATTAATACACACCTGCATTTTTAATTATTCAAATCACGATCATTTCAATAAAACCTAAAACAGAAATTAACATATTTTCCTTTCATCACCTAATATCCATTCACAATACCAGTACATATCATCATACTATCCATTCACAATACCAGTACATATCATCATACTATCCATTCACAATACCAGTACATATCATCATACTATTCCATCCACTTAAAAACAAACACAAAAAAGAAAACCCTTATTAATTATTCAAACCACGATCATTTCAATAAAACCTAAAACAGAAGTTAACATATTTTCCTTTCATCACCAAATCCCTATACACAAGATCAGTACATACCATCATACTATTCCATCCACTTACATAAGATTAATACACACCTGCATTTTTAATTATTCAAATCACGATCATTTCAATAAAATTTTAAACAGAAATTAACATACTTTCTTTTTCTCACCAAATCCCTATACACAAGATCAATGAACACCTGCATTTCAAAACTACAGTCATGCGACCCTTGTCATTCTTAATGGCCCTCGTACTTGACATTAATGGGTAATAAATTAACGGGAGAGTAAAAAAAAAGTCTAGCACGTGCCTCATTAGCATAAATAAGCAATTAAAAGTGACATTAATGGCTTCTGCAACTTGATTTATGGCTTTTGCAACTTTTCCATACATTTTGGCCGGAAGTGAATTAGATCTCTCAGTTCCTATATACTTACATATGTATGTGTATATATCTATATACATCAAAAGTAATATTTCTAGTACTTATTTAAATAAACAATTCTGTTGAAAGTGGATTTAAAATATACCTTCATCAGGGTAACTGATATGCCTATGGGGTGACCTATGTCTATCTATATATATATATATATATATATATATATATATATATATATATATATATATATATATATATATATATATTTAACAAAAACTTCATCACGGGTAAATAAACCTTTCCACCGGGGTTTTATTCTTGCCCTCGGACTCTTGCAACTCGCTACCTACCCTTACATTGGCCAATCTAATTGTAGGAAATGTGGATAAAATTTTCTAACGCACTTTTAATCAGTAGACCGCGGTAAACGAGACTTCTATATATATATATATATATATAGATGTATAAGTATATATATATATATATATATATATATATATATATATATATATATATATATATATATACTTCACCATTTGGGCTTGCCCGTATACCTAACCGCATTTAGGTTTTGGTTATATAAAACAAAAGGGTACATCAAAATCTACTGGGCACTACAAACACATACGAGTGAGGTTTTCATAAATATAATTACAAAATGGGTAAATGCTTAGAATAATCAAAAGGTATAATATATTATATGTCTACTTCTACATTTTACTTATCTACTGCTCTTGATGATGGGGTTGAAGCGCTCGGGTAGTATGCTGTCTGATGAGATGGCCCTGCCGCTGTTTGGTGTGGTTGTAGCTGCTGTGCGTTGTTGTTGTATCTGTTGCTGTTGTTGTTGTAGCTGTGGATGTTGTTTGTTGTTGTAACTGCCGTTTGTTGTATTTATAGCTGCTGTTTGTTGTTCTTATAGCTGCCGTTTGTTGTTGTTATTGTTGTAGCGGTTATTTAAAATGGCGCGTGGCCCTATCCTTGTTGTAGCTATTGGATCTAAAGCTACTGTGGTTGTTGTTGTAGTTGGTACACTGGCGCTTTTATGGTTGCATGGCCCTGTAGCGTTGCTGTCGTAGCTTAAATTGGCGCTGACCGCTACGTCCAAATGTGCAGAGGCTGACTAAGATGGTGGAGCTGAGGTTATCGACGATCACGTCGATGATATTAGAGAAAAAGCTGTTAAACCACTTCTCAGATCAATTATTAACACCTCTAAATAAGACCAACAACCTGACAGCACTCAAACTCTTCAGACTTTTCTTCCAAATTAGCAAAAATTCAGTTCATAACCGGCAAAAATATTTCCAACTTCATTATATATACACGTTCTGCAGCAAAAGTTTTTTTTCTAAGGTGATTTCTTTGAATAGGCATTCCATCTGCCTTAAATGACCTCGTTGCTGCTCTTTTTCAAAAAACCACGTTTGCCCAAATTAACTTTTTGAAAGCTTCGGTTTAACTGCTATTTTTAGGTGTTTAACAAAAAATTACCATCAGAAATTTATTAATTGAACTGGACACTGAAACACCACATTTAAACTTCTGTCTGAATTCTTACACGTAGCTTAATTTTGCCATCTCATATACTCTTTTTTTTATATCAAGTTCTCACGTACTGAAGCGAGTTTTACACCGATTTGTGCATTTCACTTATATGTTCCTTTTTTTTAATTATTTTTATGAAATTTATTGATTAAATATTAGTTTATAATAGTTTTTTGTAATTTAAGTAATAATTAAACGCCCAAGCTTCAATGCAAAGAAAATCACCAGGGATAGCGAACGACCACTTTCACAACCACATTCTTTTAAATAGAACCATACGCTACTAGGATCACAATACATCTGAACTGTTCACTCTTCTTCTTTGCTTTTATATGTCATTCGCACTGACGCCACTTTTCAGTTTCTTTTTCTTCTTTTTCTTATCTGGAACATTCTATTTAGAATCCCACCACGTCAGCCGATTTCCGAGTTGCCAGATCGATAATAAATGGCAGTGTTGCATTTAATAGTAGCCCGTATGTAATGGTCTAACATATGTCGTCTACACGTGACAAACCCCGCCATGGGGCGAGCTTGACAGCCGTTCACATGGGAGGGCAGTGTAGAATACTCTATACCGTTTCCTTCGTTTTCTGCCTCCTCTGTGTCTTCCGAAAGATCTAATGCTGTATATTGAACTAAAGAACTTTGTCCTCCTACCTCTACTGTTTCAAGTCCTTGGCGTGGAAAATGCCTAACGACTTCCCTTTCAGGTCCTCCACCTCGTATAGGCTCTTTCCGACTGGACGCACAATTCGGCATTTAAGAAATTTCTTCCCCAGTTTGGCATTGTAGTTGTTCTTAAAGTCACTTTGCTGAAAGTTTCGTCGAAACACTTCCTGTCCCGGTATGAACTTTACCTCTCGGCTTCTTATATTATATGTCTTTCCATTCTGTAAGTATGCCTTTCTTAAGTTTTCTTTGATTCGCTGCCGCACTATGATCATCTTATCTGTCCTAGGTATCAGGTCGATTTCGGGATCGTCCAAAATTTTAAGTCTTCTTAATAGTTTGTAGATGCTGCCATGGGTTACCATGTTAACTCCTAACAATGCAAAATACGGTGTTACTCCAATCGAGCTATGTACGGAAGATCTCAACGCGCACTCTATCTCCGATAAGTGCTGGTCCCAGTTGCTCTGGTCTTCTTCTAAATATGATCTTATTGCGCTCAGAATCGTCTGATTCACTCTTTCGGAGGCGTTTGCTTGTGGCGAGCGTGTAGCCGTTCTCACATGCTTTATGCCGAAAACGTCGAGAGTGTTCGAAAATTCTTTGCTACAGAACTGCTTTCCATTATCCGAAACAAGTGTTTCTGGTGTACCGAATTTATGAAAAACTTCAGAAATTAAAAATTTGATAACAAAACAAATTTTGTCAGATGATCTAAAACAATAAATACATACGCATTACCTGATTTGGAACGAGGGTAAGGTCCTAAGAAGTCCACAAAAATCCTTTGAAATGGCCGTTCACTAATACTTTGGTTTCCCATTGGTGGTCTAAGGGTTGTATTGGCCGGTTTACTCTCCTTACATGTCTGGCAGTTTCCAACGAACTCCTTTACTTGTGTTGTCTGATTTGGCCAGTAAAAATACTCCTTTACGCGTTGCAAGGTTTTGTGAAATCCACCGTGTGAAGCTTGTGGGGGAATGTGCGCTTTCTCTATTATTTCCTGCGAAAGTACGGCTGGTATCCATAGCTTCCAGGAAAAATCTTCCTTTACAAGCAGCCCATCGTATGGTACAGTTCTCTTATATACGTATTCATCCACTACTTTCAAATCCGGCAACTGTTAAGCCCTTTCCGTAATAACTCTGATGAGATCCAAGTAATCTTCTGACTTAAAAGTGGGAGATTCGAGATCCACTAGGGCTCTTACTTCAGTTGAGATTTCGTCCAAATCATAACGTGACAGGGTGTCTGGAACCACATTTTGTTTGCCCTTTCAGTGTTCAATATTAAACGTGTATGCTTGAAGGTGCAGGCTCCATCGTGCTAATCTTCCGCTCAAGTCCCTGTTACACATGAGCCACTTTAAGCTGCTGTGGTCGGTAATAACTGTAAATGACATTAGCTCAAAGTACGGTCTGAACTTCTTAATTGCCATGACTACGGCCAAACATTCGCGCTCTGTAACCGAATAATTTTTTTGCGCTGCGGTTAGATTGTGCGAAAAATAAGCAATAGAGTGTTCTCCTTCTGCCTCGTCTTTCTGAAACAAGACGGCTCCTACTCCTACATGGGACGCATCGCTCTGCACGAAGAAAGGTTTACTAAAATCTGGATGTTCTAAAACAGGATTAGTAACAAGTGCTTCTTTCAGTAGATCGAACGCTACTTAGGCTTCACGCGAAAATTTAAATGACTTTCCCTTTTCAGGGTTTCAAAAAACGGGGACGCGATGGTAGCATAATCTGGTATAAAACGTCTATACCATCCAGCGGCTCCCATAAAACTTCGAACTTGCTTCGCTGTTTTGGAATAAGAAAGACGTGTAATGGATTTGAGTTTTTCCGGATCTGGCCTGAGTCTACCCCCACCAACGATATAACCTAAATACTTAAATTCCTTGAAACAGAATTTAGACTTCCCAACGTTTATTGTCAATCCCGCTTTTGACAGGCAACTTGCGACCGACTCTAAAAGTTCTAAATGCGTACCCAAATCCGATGAGACAATCGGTAAGTCGTCCAGGTAGACGAAAACTCTATCACGCATTGCCGAGGGGATCACTTTATCCATTAAACGGCACAACCTTTGAGCTGCATTACACAACCCAAAGGGCATGACCGTTAAATGATAAAGCGGTCGTCCTGTCACCGTAAATGCAGTTTTCTCTCTACTGGACTCCTCCAACGGGATTTGCCAGAAGGCATCCTTCAAATCTACGCTTGAAATAAAATACGTATCTCCAAATCTACTGAGCAGCCCCTCAATATGAGGTAGTGGGTATGCGTCTTTTACCGTTAACGCGTTTAACTTGCGTGCATCCAAACATAATCGACATTTCTCTCCTCGGTGGACTAGCGTTACTGAGTGACTCCACGGACTATTACTCTCTTCTATTACCCCTAAAGCGATCATCCGATCGAGCTCCGCGTACATTAACTTTTGAACTGCCGGTGAAACTGGATAATGCCTGTCCTTCACTGGTACAGCGTCTCGGGTGTCGATTGAATATACTTCTAACTCTGTTCTCCCCAAGCCTTTCTTTGTATAACACGGAAACTTATCTATAACTACCTTCTACTGCTGTTTTTCGGACAGCTCGTGCATATCTGCCTCCTCAATTTCTTCAACCTTTTCTCGCTTCTCTCTCTCCGCTGCTTTATAACTGCGCAGACCTTCTACATTGGCCAGAAGTTGGAAATCCTTCATGAAATCTACCCCTAGAAATAGATCACGATTTAAGGTTGGTACTAAAAAGAACGTGACTGTTTTCTTCAGCCTATTAAGGTTTATTTCGGCGCGAATTCGACCTACTATCCTGTGAGCGCTCCCATCGACTGTCCTAATTAACGAGTAGAATCCATGTATCGGAAGCCCTGTTCTCTCTACGAATTTCATGCAATTTCTCCCCAAACAGGTAACTGTCGCTCCGCTGATCTTGGCATAAAAACGGGAATCTTCATTTTCAAAGAGTTCTGCTTCGGCAATGGCCTTCCTCGTTTTTTTTTTCTCTGACGGTATCTCTCCCTTGTCTTTGCTATTCTCTTAGACACGCCTCCAAAAATTCTTATCTTCGCCTCCTGATACTCTTTTAAACGCTTATGTAACGGCTTCGACACCCTTAGCTTTGGTTCTGGCTTTTGTACTTTTTCAGCTCTTTCTGAGTTTTCCAAAATCGATATTATGGGGGTGTTTACAGCCTTATCGCAAGTTTTAAATTCTGGATTTACGTCTGAGTGGCACGCGTCTCCCCAGATCGAGACGGGCCCCGCCTGGCGTTTCCCTGGCACTTCGGACAGCTGGGCGTTACTACTCCCTCTCTTCCGCAACGGTAACAGAATATCCCACGCGTTGGTGAAGGACAATCTACGGAGCTGTGGCCTAATTGCTTACAGTTCCAGCAAACGTAATGGCTACTTCGGCTTACTTCACTTACTTCTAAATTTATTGCCTCTAATTGATCGCTTAGGTCCAGTTCTTATCGGAAAAATGAGCTGTGCTAGGGATGGCTTCAGGTTACTCTTCATGATCTCCACTAAATCTTGCTCTCCATACGGTACACGTTGTTGATTCCGTAGTTTGATTATGACGTTATAGAATTCCTCAAACGATTCCTGTGGTAATTGCCGTCTATCCATTATCTTCTTTTGAATAACAAACTCGCTTTCAAAACGCCTGAATTGAATAAGTAAGGCTTCCCTCAGCTCTTCCCACGACTGTATTGGTGCCAATCTTCTATGCATCCAGTACCATTCTATTGCATTGACGCCCAGGAGGTGGTGAAAACTTTTAATGACGTCTGCCCAAGAGCAGTTATAATCGTGACGGAGTACTTCTAAACGAAAAATAAAATCTTCAGCGTACATTGTTTTATCGGTTCCATCAAATTTAAGGCCCCATTTCTCGACTTCGATCTTCCTTTGCGTTTCGTGCTGATTACCCATGCTTTGCCTCTGCATGTCTGGACCGCGCTGTTGTGAGTGACCGTTAAAATTACTTCTGTTAAGGGCAGGCTCGTTTGCCTTCCTCAACTACTAGATTAAGGATAACTTAGTGGTGCACTAAGTTATTTGTTGCTTTTAATTATCCAGGTGGTACACCAGGATAATGTTGTTAAGCTGTATAGTTTTGTTGATTTGTCTAGGTGGTACACCAAGACTGACAATATGCAAGTGACAAAATTTATTAGGATTTCTTTGGTATTTAAATAAAATAATATTAACAAAATAGTAAAAAAGAAAAATGCATTATAAACTAAATTAAAATAATAAACTTAATTGTAAACATGCCGAAAAACGTGCATAACTTTCTGTACTTAATTCTTTTCCCACCATTAGCCAAAAAGAAATATTTTATTTCATTTAATACTTTAAAATTATTTTCCCACTGTAAGGCAGTGTAGTACAAGGATTGTATTACATAACTGTCTGGCTAATAATTTAAATAGGCAAATTATTTTCCCACTATTAGTCAGTGTAGAGGTGATATTAAGTTTCACAAATACCTGGTCACTTGAACAGGTATGTGAATTTTTATTCTAGCCTTGAATTATGCTGACGCAGTAAATCTCACGCTTTGCTTGACAAATGTGGGAAATAACAAAAAATTAAATTTATGTTAGCCTTGAATTATGCTGACGCAGTAAATCTCACGCTTTGCTTGAAAAATGTGGGATATAACAAAAAATTAAATTTAAGGTTTAATTCCATAAAGATTTGTTTTTATTTTGCTATGAAAATAAAAAAACATCATAAAGAATTAACATATTCCGACCCCAAGGGGATCGGCAACATAAATGGGATGTGCAAATGAACGATTCTCGGCGAGTCGAGCTTAAGTGGCCTAAGGTGTGGGTTCCAAGGAAATATTCCATGTAGACCTCGGTGACGGCTGTAGTGCTGTGGATAACGGGTTGAGTTTTCTTTTTAGTATTTGTTTTACTATTAGGATAATTATCAGTAGGACAATTAGAGCCAAGCCCACATAGCTGATGGTTAAACTGTGAACCTTATGATGTATTGTTGTCGTTGGTAACTCTTGTAATTGCGCCCTTACTTCCTCCTGCAAGCGGTTTATGTTGTCAATAGTTGAAAGATATGGCAGGGGTTGTGTTAGCCTCTTCACATTTTGCACTAAATGGGAGAATGATATCCCATTGCTTGTATAGGATAGATGGAAAATTGATGTGATAGTTTTGTGGCCGTATATGGTGATCCCCTCGTTTTTCGTTGTCCATCCTGCTGAGAGCGTAAGCACGCCAGTTCCTTCCACTAGTTGAGAACTACTTTCTCCTTTGCATACTGTGCTTAGTTTAAGTGGCTGTTGAGTTGCTAGCAGCCACTGGTTCTTTTTGTAAAGTTTGTACCATACAGTTTTGCTGCCGGTGAGTTTTCCTTTATTATGACTATGGTTCCTAGTTGCAGATTTGGGCACTTGGTTCGCCATTTATTCCGTTGCTGAAGCTCGTTGAGATATTCCTGAGACCACCGTCTCCAAAATTGATGTTTTATTTGCGATACTAATTCCCATCGTTTGGCAAGTGTTTTTGAAGTTGATTGTGCAGTTGCGTCAACTTCTGCCGTAAGGGGTTCACCGATCAAGAAATGACCAGGCGTAAGTGCAGCCTCGTCATTTGGACTGCTCGACAATGGTGCAATTGGTCTTGAATTGAGAATTGCTTCGACTTCTATTATCACTGTTTCCATTTCTTCATAAGTCAGAGATGCATTTGCTATTTCCTTTACCAGTAACCGTTTGGCGGATTTGACTGCAGCTTCCCATAGTCCACCAAAATGCGGGGCTCGAGGCGGAATAAAGTGGAAACTGATGCTTTTACTGGCACACTCCCGTTGGATTTTGTCTTGAGCAGTATTAGCGAATAACGCAGTTGACAACTCTGCTAGTTGATTCCGAGCTCCCACAAAATTGGTTGCGTTATCACAATAAAGATGCTGACAGTGACCTCTTCGACTTATAAATCTCTTAAGAGCCCCAATAAAGGCATCGGTTGTAAGGTCCGTTATAAGTTCTAAATGAACTGCTTGGTCGCAAAGCAACAGAAAACCGCAATGTACGCCTTTTGGGGTGGTTTTCCTCTAGATTTGAAATGAACCCATATCGGGCCGCAGTAGTCAACACCTGAATTAATAAACGGCCGTGCTGGCGTTACTCTTCCTTCTGGTAAATTTCCCATGATCTGCTGAAGAAGTTTTGGTTTCGATCTTGCACATTGGACACATTTATGAACAGTTTCTCGAGCCAGGTTTTTGCCTTTGATGGGCCAAAAACGTTGCCGTACGATAGCAAGGAGTGCGCTAGGACCGCAATGTTTATTTTTCTTGTGTATCGACTCAAATATCAGTCTGCTTATTGTATCATTATAGGGCAGTAGCATAGGATGTTTGGCATCAAAAGGCAATGAGGATGCTTCTAATCGACCCCCCAACCTTACAAGGTTATGTTCATCTAAAAATGGTGATAAGCTTTTAATTTGGCTCGATGCTTTAAGTTCTCTTTGCCGTTGTAGCTGCTGAATGTCTTCTCTGAATGTACACTGTTGGGTAATTCGAACAATAATGATGAGGGCGTCGTGAAGTTCGAAAGGTGTAAGATTTCGCTGGGTTTGCCGTTCTGCCTTGATAGTTTTGGCATTTTTGATAAACCTGAGAATATATCCCATGATGTGTTGAAGCGTATTGAACGAATTTCTGTGGTTGATGTTGTGCAGAAAGTTTTCAGTATTGATGGCAACCAGTGAATTATAGGGGTTTTGTTTCTGTTCACTGATCGTCACATCAGAGCTTAAACAAAAGGAAGGAGGCCAATGTTTCTCGTCTCCGTGGAGAAAGAATGACCCATATATCCACTTGGGTGTATGCTGTAACTGATGTGGATCCAGGCCTCTAGACAGTATGTCTGCTGGGTTATTTTTAGAACTCACATGCCGCCATTGCTCGGGTACCGTGCTGTCTTGAATTGAAGCGATTCGGTTTGCAACAAATGTATGAAACGAGGAAGATCTTGAATTTATCCATGCTAAGACTATTTTCGAATCGGTCCAGTAGAATGTGGGCGTCGTATTCATGTCCAAATCCAGCTTGACCTTTGCGGCTAATTTTGCGCCCAACTGAGCAGCGCATAATTCTAACCTTGGGAGTGTTTGCTGTTTGAGAGGGGCTATACGTGATTTCGCACATAGCAAGTATACGATGACCGTTTTATTTGGTAGAAGTGTTCTGACATATATTGCAGCTCCATATGCCTTTCCGGATGCATCTGTAAACACATGAATTTGTGTCTTGCCAGGAACAACTCCCTTATAGATATGTCGATGCACTTGAAAGGTTTCAAGTTCATTTAGATTACTACGAAAATTTCGCCAGCGTGAATCAAATTCTGACGGCACCGCCTTTCCCACGAAAGATTCAAAGTCCATAATTCCTGGACAAATATTTTTGCTCTGACTACTGCTGGGGACAGTAGCCCGAGTGGGTCAAAGATGCGCGCTAAGTCCGACGTAACGGTTCTTTTAGTCACCGCCTTGATTGGTTGTATGTTTACCTTTATTTTAAGTAGGTCATCTTTCGGTAGCCACACTAGTCCTAACGTTTTTGTATAATCCGCTTCGTCTGTTGAGAAGTCAAGATTGACTTCTTGATCACCACTGGGGATATTTCGAAGCAGTTGGGTATGATTGGCGCACCATTTTCTTAAATGGAATCCATACTTAGCCATGACATGTTGTAGTTGGCGTTGAGTTTCTAAGGTTGTGTTTAAACTATCGGCTTCACCTAATCCATCGTCGACGTAAAAATTCTGTTCGATAAACTTTGTGGCGAGCGGAAATTGGATTTTATTGTCATGGCTTATTTCCTTCAAGCACTTGATTTCCAGATATGGAGCTGGCCTAGTGCCATATGTGACTGTGTTTAATTGAAAATAACTAATGGGTTCAGAAGTATTATTTCGCCACAGAATTATCTGGTACTGACGATCTTTGGGGTGGATCAATATTTATCGGTACATTTTTTCTATGTCTGCAGTGAACACGAAACGCGGCAGCCGAAATCGTAAGAGAACCGTTAACAGATCATTTTGTAGTGGTGGCCCGGTATGCAAAATATCATTTAATGATTTTCCTGACGCTGTTTTTGCAGAAGCATCGAAGAATACCCTAAGTTTAGTAGTGCTGCTTTCAGGTCGTAAAACGCAATGATGAGGGATAAAGTATTTATGCCCCTTTAGTTCGTATATTTGGATTTTCGACATGAGCCCCATCATTTCATACTCTGTCATAAATCGCACATATTGCTCCTTCAGTGAAGCGTCCTTTGACAATCAACGTTCTAGTGAGAGGAATCGGTTGAAAGCAATACCATGTGAAGCTCCCAATAACGATGTTTCAGCAGAGAATGAAAGTCGTACTACGAATCGTCCCTCTTTGTCACGCGTAGTATGTTGATTAAAATGTGTCTTACACTGTGCGTCATAAGGAGATAATTGTTGCTGTCTGCTTTCGATCTCCTCGAGTTTCCAAAATTTTTCAATAGCCATTTTATCCTCTTCAGTTAGAATACCGCATATTGCTGATGATGAGTGTTCAACCGATACCTTCCCTGATACTATCCAGCCAAACGTTGTGTTTTGTAATATTGGGAGATCGTTAGCCAGTTTGATTTGTCCTATAGCAAGTAACTGGTGGTAATATTCCGCCCCCTAACAAAATGTCTATTTTGTCTGGACGATTAAAGGTCGGGTCAGCCAATACTATATTGTTGGGAATCGACCACTTATCTATTTGAGGAGTTGAGCGGGTTGTGGAGAAATTATTTGTGGTAATACAAATGCCTCTAGCCGGGTTGAGAAATTGTTGAATCGGGAATGAATCGTAATGTGCTCGGTTTTGTACCTTGGTGCGATTTTTTCCAATGCCGTTGATAGAAATTGAGGTAGCCCTTGCTGGAAGTTCTAGACGTCTGACTAATCTCTCCGTAATGAGGTTGACTTGTGAACCCGAATCGAGAATTGCCTTGCATTCAGTTTCCACACCGTTCGCCTTGACTTTTACCAATGCTGTTCCTAGTAAAACATAGGGTCTTGTTTTTACGGAATTTACAGCCATGCTTTCAGCTTATTCTGTTGGTGTATTGACTAAAGAAGCCGCATTTTCTATTGGGGGGTTATTAAATGTAACTAATTCTTTGGTTGACTCAGTTTCCTTTTTTGGCTTGCTACGTTTATTTGAAATTAAATTTACTTGTGGTGTTGGTTCCAAATAAACGAGGGTGTGATGCCTTTTTCCACATTTCTGGCAGCGGCCTGAAGTGGTGCATTGTTTAGTTAAATGGTTACCATTAAAACAGTTAACACATAATGTATGCTTCTGTACTAGGTTAAGACTGTTTGTCGGTCCTAGTTGGATGACCTCCTTGCATCGATATAATGGATGAGTGTCTT
Source organism: Gymnosoma rotundatum (assembly GCA_916610165.2). Taxonomy (NCBI): domain Eukaryota; kingdom Metazoa; phylum Arthropoda; class Insecta; order Diptera; family Tachinidae; genus Gymnosoma; species Gymnosoma rotundatum. Next base: position 76,447,604 of record OU744337.1, read on the forward strand.
GCTTGCACCCTATGCATCGTCGGTTATCGCTTCGGGGTTGTGCTGTAAGCGTGCATGTTTTGCTTGTAGGAACTGTTTTTTCTTTGTATCCCATTGCCTCAAGAGTGTGGAAATAATTCTCGAGGAAGGTAAGAAACTGGCTTATTGTTTGCAGATCCTTTGGGTTGGAAATCGATTGTTCGTATTGAGTATGCACGGTTTTGTCCACCTTTTTAATAAGTATATGCATTAAAAGAGGATCCCAGTACGAAATTTGGAGTCCCATATTGGAGAGAGCTTCCAAACATTCCTTCGTTGTATCGTACAATCGCTTAATAGTACCTAATGTAAATGCGCCAGATGGTTGATCAAGTAGCCTTTGAACCGCTGTGGCCACCATTATTCTTTTGTTGTTATATCGATCCTGCAGCAGTAGCCAAGCAGCTTCATAATTTTCTGCCGTAATAGCGAGATGATTAATCAAGTTTGCTGCTTCACCGTTGACGTTGCTCTTTAGATACCACATTTTATGAACGTCAGACATCTGTTGTTCATGAACAATCCTTTTAAAGAAGTCAGAGAATGATGACCACTTCATACAATCACCATCGAACTTGGTTATGGTGATAGTGGGTAATGGTAAAGTAGGTGGACTAGCCATGGTTTCTCTGGTTGATTGAGGGTGTTGATTATTGGCTGTGGTGAGCTGGATGATTGCTGACTGGGAAGCTTGTTCGAGGTGAACATATTTGGCTGAATCATAACCAGTGATGTTCGGGTCAGGATATTTATCCAATACCTCATCATTATGCCATAATTGGGTTATTGTGGATCTTTTTACCTCATAATAGGAGCTATCTTGACCAGCTTGCACATTAAGGCCTTCTAACTGTCGACTTAGAGCTGCCATTTTTCCGAGAGACCGACTAATTAAACCATCGTGACCACCTGCAGCAACAGATGTTTTCGGTACACATGCTACAACTACTTGCGGTTGATCCTTTTTCACAGTATTAGATTCTGCCCCTTGATTTTCAAGCTCATGTTCCATTATGTTTATGTACTTAAGCGCCAACGCCTGAATTCGAGTATAGTAGTCGGATGTGAAGTACTCATCGGATGTATCTAGGTCCTTTAAGCCGCGCAACTCATTATCTGCATTGTCGAACTCTGTCCATGCTGTTTTCAAACGGGACAGTCGCTCCTGATAATAGGTTGCTGTTTTCCGACTGGCTGAGTCCTTGGTGAAATTCCGAACAACGGTGGCAATATATACCCCAGTTTTCTTCAGCTGGCGGAGAAGTTTTTCTGATCCCTTTTCCATGGTTATGTTAACGCTTATGGGGTTTGATTTGGTGAAGTTTTCAGGTTGTGTTCTAAATCTGGAGTCCTGTCACGGTCGCCAAAAATGTTAAGGGCAGGCTCGTTTGCCTTCCTCAACAACTAGATTAAGGATAACTTAGTGGTGCACTTAGTTATTTGTTGCTTTTAATTATCCAGGTGGTACACCAGGATAATGTTGTTAAGCTGTATAGTTTTGTTGATTTGTCTAGGTGGTACACCAAGACAATGTAACTTCGAAAATAGTGTGAACACAACGACTGACAATATGCAAGTGACAAAATTTATTAGGATTTCTTTGGTATTTAAATAAAATAATATTAACAAAAAAGTAAAAAAGAAAAATGCATTATAAACTAAATTAAAATAATAAACTTAATTGTAAACATGCCGAAAAACGTTCATAACTTTCTGTACTTAATTCTTTTCTCACCATTAGCCAAAAAGAAATATTTTATTTCATTTAATACTTTAAAATTATTTTCCCACTGTAAGGCAGTGTAGTACAAGGATTGTATTACATAACTGTCTGGCTAATAATTTAAATAGGCAAATTATTTTCCCACTATTAGTCAGTGTAGAGGTGATATTAAGTTTCACAAATACCTGGTCACTTGAACAGGTATGTGAATTTTTATTCTGGCCTTGAATTATGCTCACGCAGTAAATCTCACGCTTTGTTTGACAAATGTGGGAAATAACAAAAAATTAAATTAATGTTAGCCTTGAATTATGCTGACGCAGTAAATCTCACGCTTTGCTTGAAAAATGTGGGAAATAACAAAAAATTAAATTTAAGGTTTAATTCCATAAAGATTTGTTTTTATTTTGCTAAAATTTTAAGAGTTATAACAATTTCAATATAATAATATAATCGTAATGTTGAAATCAAATAATTTTTGCTTCAAATGGTCTTTCTACCTGATTGGTAGCTAACAAGGCAATTGTAGGCAGATATCGATCTTTATGTGTCTATATGTCTACGTTTATATACCTAGATAATGTATACAAAGACCGAACAATCAATACAATAACGCCCGAAAAGTAAAAAAAAAAATTTTTGCTTCACCTTATAAAGGTTTTATTGAAGTACTATGAATATAGCCGGAATCCAACTATATTAATAGCAAAAAAAAAATGGATTTTAATGTTTTAAATGAAATAAAAAAACAAACGAACGTAGGTGTTTAGTAACCCAGTTGGGTAGTTGAAAGTTTTTTAAATGGTAAATGACTAGCAAATGGTTAGTTCAACCCGAAAATATGAAAAAAGGATGAAAACTCCCTATAGAAAAAGAAAAAACTCGCTAAAATAGATGACACACTGGTGTTAACATCTAGGACTGAGCCTTAATCATCCTAAAGGGAAGTTTGCAAAAACAACGTAAAGACAAAAAAAAATAATTTTACTTCCTTCCAGAGAAAGGTAGCAACAAGTGATACTTGTGCAGAACAAATCCCTTGGACATACCCATTCAGGAAAAGAAAACGAAATCATAGGTTGTAGAATTAACCGGTAGCTTCATCTGGTAGCAAAAGTTGTGCAAGTAGAAATCCAGTGCTGACTTCTACGACTCCAACTCCGCGTCCCTTCTGACACCACTGGTCCACGATTTATCATACTTTACTGTTTATCTGTAACGTCGCAACGCGATGAGGACTACTAAGCCTATTCAATCGGGACTTACGCTATACATAAACTTTCATGTATAACAAATCTATAAAAAAAAAATGAAATTCTAAAATCGAAAAAGAATATGCCAAATAAAATTTAAGAACAACTTTCATCCGTTATCGGATGGTTAGTCGGGCCCCACGTTGGGCGCCATTTTTGTAATGTTTACATATATGTGGGTGTTGCTGTTGTGTTGATTTAAACATTAAAGGGAAAGAAAACTTAATTAAATTGTTTCCCGTTTTGTTCTGTGGCCAGATTGTCGTAGGTGCTGGTATGCTGGCTTTTAGCGCGGCTAAGCTCGCCGGATGGGGAGGTTCTTTTCAACTCTCTGGCTCCTTTAACACATACAAAAAAAATTTACTCATACCAGACTGTAAAATCCACTATTAAAAAGCAAACCGACCGTTTGCTATCTTGTAGAATTTAAACTGAAACTAACTTGTACGCTGAACCATTTGCTGCCGTTACCATTCTGCACGTTCACCTAATGTTGGCTGATGTTATGCCAACTTGGACGTCCCACCCTCTTGAAGTCACTATAGACTTCACCTTGACAGTCGCGTGTCGAATTTATGCGAACTGTCCCTAATTTTTTTACCACCATCAACCACCAAACTGCGGTTACTTACCCGCTCGTCTTATCGTCTTACTGCTTCATTAAAGGAAATTAACAATTAGATTCTGTATTTCAATGTTAAAAAAAATTATGTTTTATTTATATAACAGGGGGGAGGAGAATTAATTTTTAATACATCTATTCATGTACATATATAAAATTGCAAATTGTCTTATTCTAGAAGATGAATTCATTAATTATGATACCTAAACATATCTTAAATTACTACACACTGTAACTTATTGTTACTATAGATATTTATTATTCCTCTATAGATATATATACATATGTATACATGAAATATATACATGTACATATATATGTGTATATATCTATATACATCAAAAGTAATATTTCTATTACTTATTTAAATAAACAATTCTGTTAAAAGCGGATTTAAAATATTCCTTCATCAGGGTAACTGATGTGCCTATGGGGTGACCTATGTCTATCTATACATATATATATATATATATATATATATATATATATATATATATATATATATATATACGAGGGCTGCTATTTATATTTCTGGCCTTGCAACACTGAATGCTGCCAAGTGCAATCTGACATTTCCATTGGAAAGTTTGTCATTTTTAAGCATAATCGTACTCAAAACGTGTTGTTTACAGTGACTTGAAAAAATTAATATAGAAAAAAATGGAATTAACTCGTGAACATTTTCGTGCCATTATTTTTCACAACTTTCGACCTGGATTATGACGACAACAGTGCATTGATAAACTTAAATCTTTGTATGGCGATGAAGCACCATCCTATAGCACTGTGAAAAATTGGTATAATGAATTTAATCGTGGCCGAAGCTCGCTCAAAGACGAATTCCGTGAAGGTCGTCCAAAAACGGCTGTTGCGCCAGAGAACACTTCGAAGCAAATGGTCGCCTGTTTCATCGGCAAAACTGGTCATGTGTCGACTGTTCCGCTTGAGCAACGTAGGACGGTCGCTTCTGAGTGGTACACTACAATTTGTTTGCCTGAAGTCATCGGAGAAATTCGAAAAACCAACAAAAGAAGACGAATCAATGTTCACCATGACAATGCGAGCTCTCACACATCGGCTCAAACCAGAGCGTTTTTGACCGGCCAAAACGTCGTACAGCCGTACAGCCCTGACTTAGCACCTAATGACTTCTTCTTGTTTCCGCACATCAAGAAAAAAATGCGTGGTCAACGATTTTCGTCGCCAGAAGAAGCTGTTGAGGTGTTCAAAAGCCATGTTTTAGAGGTGTCTCAATCGGAGTGGAAAAAGTGCTTCGACAACTGGTTTGAGCGCATGCAAAAGTGTATAAATCATGCTGGAGAATACTTTGAAAAACAATAAAACCAATTTTGATTATAAATATTCGCATTTTCACTATTAGGCCAGAAATATATAAAGCAGCCCTCGTATTTAACATCACGGGTAAATAAACCTTTCCACCGGGATTTTATTCTTGCACACGGACTCTTGCAACTCACTACCTACCCTTACATTGGCCAACCTAATTGTAGGAAATGTGGATAAAATTTTCTAACGCACTTTTAATCACTAGACCGCGGTAAACGAGACTTCTACCGTACCGATACTACTGCAAGGGATATATATATTTACCTTTATATATATATATATATATATAGATATATAGATGTATAAGTACATACTTCACCATTTGGGCTTGCCCGTATACCTAACCGCATTCTACTGGGCACTACAAACACATACGAGTGAGGTTTTCATAAATATAATTACAAAATGGGTAAATGCTTAGAATAATCAAAAGGTATAATATATTATATGTCTACTTCTACATTTTACTTATCTACTGCTCTTGATGATGGGGTTGAAGCGCTCGGGTAGTATGCTGTCTGATGAGATGGCCCTGCCGCTGTTTGGTGTGGTTGTAGCTGCTGTGCGTTATTGTTGTAGCTGTAGATACTGTTGTTGTTGTAGCTGTGGATGTTGTTTGTTGTTGTGACTGCCGTTTGTTGTTGTTATAGCTGTTGTTCTTATAGCTGCCGTTTGTTGTTGTTATTGTTGTAGCGGTTATTTAAAATGGCGCGTGGCCCTATCGTTGTTGTAGCTATTGGATCTAAAGCTACTGTGGTTGTTGTTGTAGTTGGTACACTGGCCCTTTTATGGTTGCATAGCCCTGTAGCGTTGCTGTCGTAGCTTAAAATGGCGCTGACCGCTACGTCCAAATGTGCAGAGGCTAACTAAGATGGTGGAGCTGAGGGTAACGACGATCACGTCGATGATATTGGAGAAAAAGCTATTAAACCACTTCTCAGATCAATTATCAACACCTCTAAATAAGACCAACAACCTGACAGCACTCAAACTCTTCAGACTTTTCTTTCAAATTAGCAAAAATTCAGTTCATAACCGGCAAAAATATTTCCAACTTCATTATATATACACGTTCTGCAGCAATAGTTTTTTTTCTAAGGTGATTTCTTTGAATAGGCATTCCATCTGCCTTAAATGAAAGCTTCGGTTTAACTGCTATTTTTGGGTGTTTAACAAAATATTACCATCAGAAATTTATTAATTGAACTGGACACTGAAACACCACATTTTAACTTCTGTCTGAATTCTTACACGTAGCTTAATTTTGCCATCTCATATACTCTTTTTTTATATCAAGTTCTCACGTACTGAAGCGAGTTTTACACCGATTTGTTCATTTCACTTATATGTTCCTTTTTTAATTATTTTTATGAAATTTATTGATTAAATATTAGTTTATAATAGTTTTTTGTAATGTAAGTAATAATTAAACGCCCAAACTTCAATGCAAAGAAAATCACCAGGGATAGCGAACCACCACTTTCACAACCACATTCTTTTAAATAGAACCATACGCTACTAGGATCACACCACATCTGAACTGTTCACTCTTCTTCTTTGCTTTTATATGTCATTCGCACTGACGCCACTTTTCACTTTCTTTTTCTTCTTTTTCTTATCTGGAACATTCTATTTAGAATCCCACCACGTCAGCCGATTTCCGAGTTGCCAGATCGATAATAAATGGCAGTGTTGCATTTAGTAGTAGCCCGTATGTAATGGTCTAACATATGTCGTCTACACGTGACAGTTTCTGCCTTCATAACAGTCATTTCTGGATCGATTTTGAAAACCTTTTTTATTAAAAAGGTTATATTTTTTTTTATTAAAAGGTAATAATTTTTAAAATAAAGGTCTGTACCCGTCAAATGTTTTTTATGTGTACTTTGCATCACTTTTGATCCCAATAGCAGAAATTAATACAAAAGCAAATTTAAAAATTAAAAGGTGTCCCCGTAGGTGACGTAAATTGACCTACATGGGCCTATCTTGAGAACCGTTATAGATAAACGATTGACATTTTTATAGAATGTTGATTACTCCGACTGTTGTATAATTAAAGGGTGCTCAATAGTTCATTTAGTTTCATGTATATGGCCAAACTGTATACAACTTGCATTTTGAAATTAAAGAGTACCAATTGCAAACTGCAATATATCAAGATTCTAGCTTTAATTTCAGTTGGACGCCTGTTCTTACCAGCGATCTAAGGCAGATTTCAATTGTAAGAACGATTGCAAAAAGTACAGTTTCAACAAAACACAAAGGCATAATGTACTCGATAAGGAAATGAAGCAACTTGTTGAGACTGTACTTACCGTGCCAGCTACACAAATTTCTGTGGAGAGTTCATTTATCGCATTATCGGTAATACTTCCTAAATTAAGGTGAAAACCTTCTTAGAAATCGCTTCTTAATTTACTCATAGGAAACCTGAATTTCTAGGTCGTTAATTTTTTTCTTGGTGTCGCAGAAGATAAAATGCGAGCAGAAAATGATAATGTGTAGTGTGTAAAATCCAAACATTTTTACATTGTAATTTTATAAATAAATAAATAATATTTTTTAAGAAACCAACTTAAAAATAGAATAGCTGCAGTTGCGGTTTTTTCTGAAACCCCTTTTCATTATTTTAAATCTTTCAGTAATTTAATACTGCATTAATATTTGAGCTTTACATTTTTTTAAATCACGAAAAAACTAAGTTAAAAGGTCATATTTTATGTTAACGAAATGTAAATTTTTTGTTTATTTCAGATACATTAGAAATAAATAAACTTAATTAAGTAATTATACAAACTGTTTGGTTTTAAAATAACTAGCAGGGAAAAGTTTTTAACGTTCTAAATATCACCGAAATATGAAGTAAGCCATAATAGAATAAAAGCCCACATTTTACATCTACATATACTCCAAAACAAACAAAAAAAGTATTTTGTAACACATGAGTATATTCATAAAATGTTAGGCGTATATAAACCTAAACGAACGTTTAATGAAAAATCTTTTCTACGATCTTTTCATTTATAAAAAATTATAAAAATTGTAAATTCTCATAAATGAGTAGTTGAGTGCAAAAATATTTCTCTGAAAAAAAAAATATTTTCTAGCCTTTTATACAATTATGAAAGGAAGCAGCAAAAACTAAAAGAGAGAGAGAGCATTACGGTACTCTACTAAAACTAAATACCGAAATAAATTCCTCAACTCCAAAAAATCCAACAGTCAGAAACAGAGTTTTCTAGGATAATAAGAATAAAATCGCATTATTTTGTCAAATGATCTTTCCGTGTTCGAAATCTAAAATCAAAAGAACAGACTTTCAAAACTTATTTCAGCTTTCTATTTAGAACGGTTCTCAAGCTTAGCTACACACATCATTTTACATCAACAACTGGGACAACCTTTGATTTAGCAATACAGATTTCAACCCTTTGTCTAAAACTGTTCAACAAATTACAACAACTTTTGTATCACCCTTCAATTTATAATTTGAAATATTTATACTTCTTACTATACTAAAGACGTGCACTAGTATATCTAAAGGCCCAACTATAATGTGCATAAACTAGCTTATGCCAACTTATACAACTGTGCAAATACATTAAATTATATGTGGTAAACTATAATGTGATTAAGATAACTTTTCGTCAAGTTTCGTTAAATTTCATTTCTTTATGCAAGGTACGAAACTGATCGCACTTTCCGTACGGAAACAGCTGATTGTGCTTTGGTTTATACATTAACAAAGAAATTTTATAATTAAGACCTAAATTGTTAAATTTTTTAGTTTTAAATTCAATAAAAAATGTAGAAAAAAACAACATATTTCTTTATGGCCAATTTTTTACAATTATAATATATTTAAATTAAATTTGTATTTATACACACATATGTATACCATATAAACGATGAACATCGTTGCATTTTTTAGAACGGTTGGCCACAAACACAAAACAGAAAATAATTTGTAATAATTTTTTTTTTTACATTTTCTTAGAACATAAACCAAAATATGTAAATGTGTTTGTGAATGTTATTAAATATATAAAATATTTTCTTTAAAGCCTTTTAGTTTTAAAATTTTGTTGATTTATATAGAAATTAATTTTGGCAAAAGTACGAAATAAACATAAATGTGCAACTGTGGCAAATAAGTTACTAAATTTATATATGTACATTGTAGCCACATATATTTCTTTGATAAGTTACCTAAGCATTTGACAGGCTTTTCGTTGAATTTTTGACATAAGCTAAAGCTAGCTTATGCACATTATAGTTGGGCCTTAACAGTACAGCAAAAATAGATATATCATATACATATCAGTTACAACAGATACAAAAGAACGCATGAGTGTAGTTGATATTGTATGATTTCGCTTGTGCATACTCATACTATGGATATAAACACATACAGTTGTTTATGGTTTTGCATGGAGTGAGAAAATTATCAGTTTTTTACTCTCAAATATTTGTTGTACCATGAGTATTTGGATATATCTGCTTGTGAAATGGATATTTTAGATAATTGTGCGCTCCTTGTGATAAAAGCGAGAACTAATAAGTAGTATTTTAACTTCGTAGTAATAACCCGAATTGTAATTATTATTGTTTAGCTTTAGTAATTAGTTTAAATGATTTTAAATGTAAAATATAATATTAATGATAATTTTATTTTATAAAAACAAATGAAAAATTAATAAATTTTTGTCTAATCGCGCATTGAGTTATGAGAATATAATTGATTCAATTAAGGAATATTAGTATATGTTTATTTAAATAAAATTAATTCCTTTTTGATAAAAACTAGTAAAGAGTTAAAATTAATATGTAAAAACGGTTTATTACATACATCTGTACATGCATATGTACATAAAAAACGAAGTTTCGAAAAATTTCAATAAAAAAAATTAGGGAAAACATTTAGACTTCTAGAAATACATCCAGTAACAATATTGTCCCTTTTATATACTTGTATGTACATATTAAGTAACGCAATTTTTATTTTTTCACATTCAAAATTTCATGTTTTAAATTAATTAAGTCAAATGCAGTGGGCTGCGACAATATGCTTCAGATATTACTTTCAGTACTCTTGCCATATATAACACATTTATTCAATACCATCATAATGACCAGCATCTTTCCGAACAGATGGAAGTGTGCAAAGGTAGTACCTATACCGAAAACCAATTCAGAATTTAGGCCAATAGCTATCTTGTGTCACTTGTCTAAGGTGCTCGAAAAAATCCTACAAATTCAAATCTCGGGACATATCAGGGAAAATAAATTATTATCTGAAAAGCAATCAGGTTTTCGCTCTAACCATAGCTGTGTATCTGCCTTATTGGATGTTTCCGAAAATTTACGACGTGAACTGGATGAAGGTAAATTAAATTTCTTAATTCTTCTTGACCACTCAAAAGCCTTTGACACTGTTGACCATGGTACACTTTGCAAAAAGCTTCGGCATTTCTTTAAGTTCTCTAACAATTCAACACGTCTTTTGTCTTCATATCTGTCGAGCCGTTTTCAATTTGTATCTTTTAAAAATTTGCACTCATCTTTACAACCTTTAACAAGAGGTGTGCCACAAGGATCCATTCTAGGACCGCTACTTTTTTCAATTTATGCCAACGATTTGCCAAAACAGCTTTTGCATTGCAAAGTCCAAATGTATGAAGATGATGTACAGTTATATTTGAGCAGTCCAGTACGATCTATTGATGAAAATATTGCTAGGGTTAATGATGATTTGGATAGAATTTTTCGTTGGGCAACAGAGAATGGACTTTGTTTAAACCCCCATAAATCAAAGTGCCTAATAATTCGAAAGAGAACGCTCGATTCTGTTGTCGATGTTAACATTCTGATAAATGGGGAAAATATCGACATCGTTAATGCTACAAAAAACCTTGGATTAATATTCAATAAAACACTTACTTGGACCAACCATGTTAATACACTCGTATGCCAAATTTATAATAAGCTAAGGTGCCTTTGGCCGATACAATATTATATCCCCTTAGAGATAAGAAAACTTCTTGCAAAATCTGATCTTCTTCCAGGTTTAATTTACGGCTGTGGGCTTTTCGCAAGCTGCAACTCAATTAGTAAAAGCAAATTAAACGTTTTATATAATAACATAATTAGATATGTGTATGGCTTAAGAAGATATGACCATGTTTCTAATTTTTCCTCTAAACTTTACGGTGTTTCCTTTGATAATCTTCTTAACATACGCGTTCTATTATTTCTGCATAAGATTATTTATTCGGAAGCTCCACAATATCTTATAGACAAGATTAGGTTTGCCAGATCACTTAAAGGAAGAAAGATTATAATTCCTTCACACCGTCTTCATGTGTCTGAATGGCACTTCTTTATACACGCGGCTCGTCTTTGGAATATTCTTCCCCAAACTCAACCACTCAATAGCAACGCAAATAGCTTTAAACATTTTTTATTTGATTTTTTTGCACAACACTGAATTTCAATTCTTAATTGTAATGTATTTGTTAAGTAAAAACTTCTTATGTTAATATAGCTTAAGTTTATGTACTTGTATTAATGTGTAATCCCTAAATTTAATTTATAACCACCACTTTCCTATACTTTAAATACTAAAAGGTAAAACTTTTTGTATAGGAATTGACAAAATAAATAAATAAATAAATAAAATTTCTAACATGTACTAAACAAAACCTCTTTTCTGCATTAAAAAAATAGAGAATAAAATTTAATTTTACTTTATTTTCGGCTTTTGGTTCTTTTTAATTAATTTTCTAAACATTTTTAGGAAGAAAAATTATTTACAAATGTATGCGGACGTTTTCCAAAGAAAACAAGAAAAATTTGACGCTAGCAGAATGAAATGCAGCATTTTCTGGACCGCCACATCCTTCATCAGCATTCTTTGCATCTATCTACCTTATGTTATGTACATCGTAAACATCATCTATTTAACCAACTAAGCTTAATGTTAATTTGATGAGACGAAGTTCACACACAACTTAAAGCCTTTTTTCTTTGTCGTTCTCTTTGTAACTCGTCTTATACATTTGTTGTTGCTTTTTGTGCTAGCAATTTGATAGCCACAAATGCAACTTTTTTTATTTTTAATTATTCATACTTGTTTGCTCATAACCAGCGTTGCCGCTTTGGTCCAATCGGACCAAACTTGGTAGTTTTTCGTTTTTAAAAAACAGTTTGGTAGTTTGGTTGGTTTGTTGCATTTTTTTTTAATTTTTGGTAGGTTTTCCTCCTGTAGCAATTTCTTAGCAATAGTAAATTTTTTACCTTAAAAATTCAGAACATAAAATAAAAAAAATATAACTTTGAATTAAATAAACAAAAACTGTGAATAGTTTTCAAAAACTGTTTTAGGTGTAATAAAAAACATCTCTGCTTTTTTGCATAAATATGATTAAAGCTATAACCATCTCTGGTTTAAGAAACGCGAACAATATTCAGCCCGATTATAAACAAAAATTCCGTGCGAGTTTTTTCACTTTTCCCTTATCTCCAATTATAATTTTTTCCCCTTTCGATTGACTGCGGAAAGGGAAAAAAATTCGGGGGAACAAAGTAGGTATTATGAATAATAAAATAAAAAAAAACTCCCTTCAAATTACGATGATGCCACATTTTCATATTTTTATTCCCACGGAATTCATAATTGGAGGAATCTTTTCTCGAGAAAAATTTTTTCCGTGGGAAAGAAATTCCGTGAGAATATTCATAATTGGGCTGATTATGAAATTGAAATTAACAATATTTTTGAGTGAAGGCTTATTTTCAAGTGTTTGTATTAAAAAAATTAACAGACAAAATGGAAAAGTAAGTAAACCCTTTTAATTGTATATATGTACCTATTAATTACATAAATACTTACTAATATAGCATGTAAAATAACAGTCAAAAAAAAAAAAAAAAATTTAGAACCGAATGGTTGAGCGAATTTGATTGGCTCCAGGAAAGGGATGGGTGTTCATTCTGCATAGTATGCTCTAAAACTATTTTAAATCATAACATCCATCTTAAAAATCACCAAAAGATAAATTTCCATCTCAACAATTACGGAAAAAAACCATGTGAGTATAACAGAGTTTATGTGCAAGAAACGCATTTTTAAATTTTTGGTAGGCTGTGAACGATTTTGGTAGGATTTTTGAAAATTATTGGTAGGAAGTCAATTTCTTGTGTGGCAACGCTGCTCATAACATTATAGACACTGTTTCAGTATCATATTGACTTTTATGAGTTAAGTATGAATGTAAATACGCGGTGCCTAGCGTTTGTTTTAATTTTTACCCTGACCAGGATTCGAACCATCGATTTTATAAATTAATGAAATTTTACTTTATTTTCGGCTTTTGGTTCTTTTTAATTAATTTTCTAAACATTTTTGGAAAGAAAATTATTTACAAATGTATGCGGACGTTTTCCAAAGAAAACAAGAAAAATTAGACGCCAGCAGAATGAAATGCAGCATTTTCTGGACCGCCACATCCTTCATCAGCATTCTTTGCATCTATCTACCTTATGTTATGTACATCGTAAACATCATCTATTTAACCAACTAAGCTTAATGTTAATTTGGTGAGACGAAGTTCACACACAACTTAAAGCCTTTTTTCTTTGTCGTTCTCTTTGTAACTCGTCTTATACATTTGTTGTTGCTTTTTGTGCTAGCAATTTGATAGCCACAAATGCAACTTTTTTTATTTTTAATTATTCATACTTGTTTGCTCATAACATTATAGACACTGTTTCAGTATCATATTGACTTTTATGAGTTAAGTATGAATGTAAATACGCGGTGCCTAGCGTTTGTTTTAATTTTTACCCTGACCAGGATTCGAACCATCGATTTTATAAATTAATGAAATTTTACTTTATTTTCGGCTTTTGGTTCTTTTTAATTAATTTTCTAAACATTTTTAGAAAGAAAAATTAACGACATGTAAATTTTATGTTTATTTCAGATACATTAGAAATAAATAAATTTAATAAAGCAATTATACAAAATGTTTGGTTTTACAATAACTAGTGGGGAAAACTTTGTAACATTCTAAAGATCACCGAAGGATGAAGTAAACCATAAAAGTACACATTTTACATCTACATATACTCCAAAACAAACAAAAAAAGTATTTTATAACACACGAGTATATACGCTAGCAGCAGAACATAAAATTATAGGCGTATATAAACCTAAACGAACGTTTAATGAAAAATTTTTTCTACGATCTTTTCATTTATAAAAAGTTCTCATAAATGAGTACTTGCGTGAAAATTTATTTCTCTGAAAAAAAAAATATTTTCTAGCCTTTTATACATTTATGAAAGGAAGCAGCAAAAACTAAAAGCGAGAGAGAGAGCATTCCGGTACTCTACTAAAAATATATACCGATAATAAATTCCTCAACGCCAAACAGTCCAACAGTCAGAAACAGAGTTTTCTAGGATAATAAGAATAAAATCGCATTATTTTGTCAAATGATCTTTCCGTGTTAGACATCTAAAATCAAAAGAACCGACTTTCAAAACTTATTTTAGCTTTCTATTTACAACGGTGCTAAAGCTTAGCTACACGCATCATTTTACATCAACAATTGGGACAACCTTTGATTTTGAAATCTAAATTATCTACATGCTGCTATAGTGGGTTTAGCAGTACAGATTCTTTGAAAATTTCAACCCTTTGTCTAAAACTGTTCACCAAATTATAACAACTTTTGTATCACCCTTTAATTTATAATTTGAAACATTTATACTTCTTACTATACTAAGCATGTTTTTGTATATAGCGGTAAAAAAGACAGCGCCATATAGGTCAAATTACATGGGAATGCACAGTGGCCAGAAATAAAAAATGGAATAAACGTCTTCTAAACTATTTACCCGATTTTCATGAAAAAAAACTGCGATTTATAGAGGAGGATATATGCTTTTCGCCTAGTACATTTGGGTTTACTATGTTGCAGTACAGGTTAGTGGGCAACCACGAATTTGAAAAATGTTGCAGAGCCTTTAACCTTATCAAAAATTAACCAATTTAAAATACAAAATTTTTACCTTGGCCTTTTTTTGGTCTTTCACCAGTACTTTTTTTTAAATATAAGGATGAACTATTTTAAATGCAGATTAAGAAAAATAAAACTATAGGACATAACTTTTAAAAAATTTTGTTTTTTTTTTTTTTTTGACTCATAAAAAGTTAAAAAAATGCGAAATTTTGGTCAAAAAAGTACTTTCAGTTTTTTAATAGATTTTTAAATTTTTTGTTCTTAAATTTTTTTTTTCACGACAAAATCTTGTGTAATCCATGAGATTGTTAAAAAACTATTTTTTTGTTGCAATAACAATACACAATCAGCTACAAAATATGGGAAACTTTATTACTTGAATGATCACAAAGAACTGCAAGGAAAAAATAAAAGTACATTAATATAAATAAGAATTCGAAATAACATAAAACATTGTTATTTTGTTTGGGTTGCCATTACTCACTTATATAAACATAATAGTGTTGCTTTAATTTCAACACAATTCGTAAAGCTGTAAAAGTCCTTTAATGTAAACCCATACAATAACTAAATTTATAATGTTTAACCCTACATACATTTTTGGTTAAAATATCTTAAATCATCTCATCAGTTGGCATAAACTTTAATTCAACTTCGCCTTTGGAATACATATCGCGGACGTGATGGCATTTAATACCGATATGTTTACTGCTTGGATGATACATTAGATTCTTCACAAGGCACTGAGCACTTTGGTTGTCGTTGTACATAGTCATTGGACCTTTAGCATAGTATCTAATGATACTATGTTTTGCTTTTTGGAGCTCTAAGAAAATAGGCAATATGCCGCTGTTAAGACGTAACCGAAAAAAGACTTCCTATCAGATGAATCTTCACCCCAATCTGCATCAACATAGCACTGAATTGGCTTTTCAGTTTTCTTCTAATGTAGTTTAAAATCAAATATCTAAAGACATGTATGTAAGCTGCTTCATATTCTGAATGAGGATCATAATTTCTCTGCGCCAATTTAGTGACCGATAGTAAAATATCAGGTCTTGTGGATAACGCCAAATACATTAAAACACCGATTGATGATTGATATTTTGTTTTGTCGACTTTTTTAAAATTTTTATTTGAGCAATATACTTGGTATCCTGGCTCTAATGGAGTGGTTACTTCCTATTTTATATTTGCGAGTCTTGATAGATGCGTCTGTTCACTGAAAGAGATTTCAGGCAAGTTTGTCTGCCTATTTTTAGCCATTAGACTCAAAATCATTAATTTTGTTGTCACACAAATGTCCTCAAACTTAACTCTATCGTCATTATCGGGATCTAAATTATCAACCTCTGACTGAAGCTTCATTGCTTGGTCAATATAAGTTTTTAAAATGTCCAAGCGACATTCTAATTCTATAGGATTAAAAGATATCGTCTTTTCCCTTTTATATTGCTGAATTCTAACTATATTTTGTACAACCTTTGCTTTCTTTGCCATTAATTTCTCAAAAATTTCAGATCTAGAAGGAGAATCTTGATGTTTTCTACTAGGCATTGTATAACTTCTGCTTAACTTTATTCCTCAAAACCAATTTTAAATGTACCAAATTAATTTATTGTCCGAATTATATTCCAAATTAGAAATTAAAAATGTTTTGGATTACAAGAATTATAAAATATTATTCTATCGTCGGTTACACGATATCGGATTCTTAACAATTTTAGATCTATTTTTATTTTGCAAAAAATAGTAAATTTTTGCCTAAAACCACTTCAAACAGCCTTTGGTATAATAAAAATATTTATCTAACCAAGTAAAATCGTTTATACGTAAATTTTCTAAGTATTATAAAATATAATCTGCTGGTGTGAACACGCAAGCAGATTTGTCTTATTAAAATGTAGAATATAAATTTCGAAGCTAGTGTGAACACACAAAAAAAATTATATTTTAAAACTGTATGAAAATTAACTTTTCGGTGCTAGTGTGAACGCACCACACTGGTATTAGCTGATAGTAAATAATAATACAAGCGGTATAGGAACACTCGGAATAAAATACTAATCTTAATAATTTAATAACAACGAATGTAAGAGTAAAAGAAAATGTAAATATAGTATTAATTAATTTTAACCAAAAATTTATGAAGGGTTAAACATTATAAATTTGCTTATTGTATGGGTTTACATTAAAGGACTTTTACAGCTATACGAATTGTGTTGAGAAGGAGTGTTGAAATTAGAGCAACACAATTATGTTCATTAAAGTGAGTAATGGCAACCAATACAAAACAAGGATGTTTTATGTTATCTCGAATTTTTATTTATATTAATGTACTTTTATTTTTTCCTCGCATTTCTTTGTGATCATTCAAGTAATAAAGTTTTCCTTATTTTGTAGCTGAAGGTGTATTGGTATTTCAACTAGAAAATAGTTATTGAACAATCTCATGGATTACACAAGGTTTTGTCGTAAAGAAAAAGTTAAAAATTTTATAAATTCGCTAAAAACAAAAAATTTAAAAATCTACTTGAAAAACTGAAACTACTTTTTGACCAAAATTTCACATTTTGTTAACTTTTTATGAGTCAAAGGAACAAAATTTTTTACAAGTTATTTCCTATAGTTTAAGCTTTCTTAATCTGCATTTAAAATAGTTCATCCTTATATTAAAAAAAAAGCAAAAACTGCTGTTGAAAAACCAAAAAAAGGCCAAGGTAAATATTTTGTATTTTAAATTGGTTCATTTTTGATAAAGTTAAAGGCTCTGCAACACTTTTCAAATTCGTGGTTGCCTACTAACCTGTACTGCAACATAGTAAACCCAAATGCACCAGGCGAAAAGCTTATATCCTCCCCTATAAATCGCATTTTTTTCATGAAAACCAGGTAAATAGCTTAGAAGACGTTTATTCCACTTTTTAATTTCTGGCCACTGTGCGTTCCTATACTTCACGTAATTTGACTTAAATGGCGCTGTCTTTTGTACCGTTATATACAAAAACATGTCTAGTATAGTAAGAAGTATAAATATTTCAAATTATAAATTAAAGGGTGATACAAAAGTTGTTATAATTTGTTGAACAGTCTTAGGCAAAGGGTTGAAATTTTCAAAGAATCTGTACTGCTAAACCCACTATAGCAGCATGTATATAATTAAGATTTTTAAATCAAAGGTTATCCCAATTGTTGATGTAAAATGATGTGTGTAAATAGAAAGCTAAAATAAGTTTTAAAAGTCGGTTCTTTTGATTTTAGATGTCTAACAAAGAAAGATCATTGAAGATCATTTGACAAAATAATGCGATTTTATTCTTATTATTCTAGAAAACTCTGTTTCTGACTGTTGGATTGTTTGGAGTTGAGGAATTTATTATCAGTATTTATTTTTAGTAGCGTATCGTAATGCTATCTCTCTGTCTCTTTTAGTTTTTGCTGCTTCCTTTCGTTAATGTATAAAAGGCTAGAAAATATTTTTTTTTTCAGAGAAATATTTTTTCACGCAAGTGCTCATTTATGAGAATTTACAATTTTTAAAAATGAAAAGATCGTAGAAAACGTTCGATTAGGTTTATATACGCCTATTATTGTATGTTCTACTGCCAGCATATATACTCGTGTGTTACAAATTACTTTTTTTGTTTGTTTTGGAGTATATGTAGATGTAAAATGTGGGCTTTGATACTATTATGGTTTACTTCATCTTTCGGTGATCTTTAGAATGTTAAAAGTTTTCCCTACTAGTTTTTTTAAAATCAAACGTTTTGTATAATTGCTTAATTAAATTTATTTATTTCTAATGTATCTGAAATAAACAAAAAATTTACATATCGTTAACTTAAAATATGACTGTTTATGACGTTTTAAAAAAATGTAAAGCTCAAATATTAATACAGTATTAAATTACTGAAAGATTTAAAATAGTGAAAGATGTTTCAGAAAAAAACCGCAACTGCAGCCATTCTATTTTTAATTTGATTTCTTAAAAAAAAATATTTGTTTCTATATAAAATTACAATGTAAAAATGTTTGGATTTTACACACTACACATTATCATTTGCTACTCGTATTTTGTCTTCTGCGACATCAAAAAAAAATTAAGGATCTAAAAATCCAGGTTTCCTATGAGTTAATTAAAAAGGAATTTTTTAGAAGGTTTTAATTTTAATTTAGGAAATATTGTCGATAATGCACTAAAAGAACGCTCCATAGAAACTTGTATAGCTGGTACGGTAAGTACAGTTTCAACAAGTTGCTTCATTTCCTTATCAAGTACATTATGGCTTTGTGAATCATCTACCGTTGAAATCAGTATTTCGTATTGGGAATAGCAGCTTGATAAATTTAAATAGCTTAGTGATTTCTTAACAGACTACTCACTAACACAATTCTAAAATACGTATATTAGTATTCAAATAGAATCACATTTTTAAAGCTAAAAGTAAATACTCTTTTCTGCATGCGATTGGTTGAAACTGTGCTTTTTGCAATCGTTCTTACGATTGAAATCTGCTTTAGATCACTGGTAGAAAACGGCGTGCAATTGAAATTAAAGCTAGAATCTAGATATATTGCAGTTTGGAATGGTACCCTTTAATTTCAAAATGCAAATTGTAAACAGTTTGGCCATATGCGTAAAACTAAATGAACTATTGGCGCACCCTTTAATTATAAAACAGTCGGAGTAATCAACATTCCATAAAAATTTCAATCGTTTAAATATAACGATTCTCAAGATAGGCCCATATAGGTCAATTTACGTCACCTACGGGGACATCTTTTAATTTTTATATTTGCTTTTGTATTAATTTCTGCTATTGGGATCAAAAGTGATGCAAAGTATACATAAAAAACATTTCACGAGTACAGCCCTTTATTTTAAAAATTATAACCTTTTAATATAAAACTATATCCTTTTTAAAAAAATGGTTTTTAAAATCGATCCAGAAATGACTGTTATGGAGGCACAAACATAAAAAAGCAACATTCAGACGAATTGACAACCTTCTTATTTCTTTAAATCCGTTAAAAATATGTACAAATTAATTTAAGTTTCTTTTTAGATTTTATTTAATTTATTTATTGTTAAAACATTACGTTCTGTTTTCTTTGAATCTCCTTAAAAAACTAAACTTAAATATTTTACTTATAAATAAAGTAGCCAACAGCTACTGCATTAAATGCTGATACCGCCACTCGTGTACCGATCAAGTTACTTAAAAACACTCTGCCTTCAGTATAACATCCGTGGTAACAGACGAACAGTCAGCATGATGTCGTTGAATATTTGTGGGAAACAAGTAAAATGCGCCAGTTTATAAAGCAACGTCGATTACGTTAACTCCTCCCCCACTCAATTGAGATCCGTCCTAGGGCTTAGCTTATCAATGGTCGCTTGAAAGATAAGACCTTAGCGTTTCTTTATTCTTCTCTGGTGCAATTTGAGTACTAAGCGATACACGAGTACAATACCAATTACGACGAGAGGGAGACAATCGGTCCCGCAATAAGCTTACCCTCGACTCGTGAAACGTGCCACAAATTCTCAACGCCCATTCTCCTAAGGTAAGAAAGGCTCAATATTTCCTGGTGGCCAGTATTGTTTGTGATCGAGGCGGTTGCTGGATTTGGTACCATTCTCAATTCGCCTTTCAGATTTTTATAGGTGTATCCGTTAACACAGATCTCGTTATCAAACGTGAGAAGATACGTTCCGGGAATTAGATGCTCTGAATTCCCAATAGTTTTTATTACCCCCGTGTTATCATTGATAACAATGATGCCATCGTCAACCACAACCAGAGGTTTCAGGTGACTAGGTCTTGTGTTGCAGTGGGCAACGCTTCCAGAGTGAAGTTGCTGAGCACATGTGGCGTGTAATAACTCTTTACAGAATGTTAATGTAAGTGTTGTAGTACAGTTCCCGATGGGAATTGTCTTTTTTCCACAATCGGCTATTGTTGTCCGTACCGAGATCCAATATCATTTCATTATGTTGAACAGGTAAAATAATATTTTTCTTACATTCTAGCTTAATCTTAGGGTACTTAATAAAGAAAATCAAATGATTTTCATCTAACAGAAACTTCACATAAGATACTTCCATCAAGTCAGTAACCGTTACATTTGTGAAGGGTTTTATATTTATAATTTTGCTTAACCCTTTCAGACCTAGCTTAATCGATTGTGAGGTCTGATTTAATATGTGTTAAATTATATGAAAAACTCATTTCTCGTCAATTAACCTGAAAGCAGCCATTGTGAGTTGTGTGATTTTTCAAACCAAAAGCAAAAAAGTAAAAACAAAATTGCAAAAGAAAAGTATTCTCAGTTTGATTGTGTCGTTCAACACGTGCAGATATGCGTCCAAGCGGTAATTATTTTTTTTTTAATAATAATAAAACAAATGTTTTGATTTAGCATGTGGTAACAGTATAACGAATACCTAAAACCATTCGGCTGCTTAAAGTTTATTTTTTGCATAGCAACAATTATTTTGTTTGCACAGAAATACAGATATCACGATTGTGTTGGTCAGGCACAATGCAACATTTCAATATATGCTCACGTTTGTGTTATCATTAAATTTTATAGGAAAATTTTTCGATTTAAACAATAATAATGATGTTGAAGAAGTCTTAGAGCTCTTAGACGAGTCTGATGCTGACTTCAGCGACGACGATAATGCTGCTGACGAGACATGTATTCCAATAGATGCAAACTCTGGAGAAGAAGAGAGCGATGAAAGTATAAATAGTACTGATATTCTTTAGTCTACGAATGAACAATCAAACTCCACTGACCTATCAGCTACAACACAGCAATCATCGACTTGCCAACATAAAGAAAGCATTAGGCGAGATATATGGAAAAGTATCTCGTTTCCCAACATCGAACTTCCGACATCATTGGGTTGTCAGCAAAATATAGTCATCAAAACTCCATTAGAATATTTCCAGAGATATTTTCCAGAAAACCATTACGAAGATGTAGTGAAGTATACTAAAATGTATGTTATGAGTAAGCGTGGTCAGGAAGTGCGCTATGTACCATTAAACGGTTTTACGGATGCGCAATGGTAATGGGATGTCTTAGTTACCCAGCTATAAGAATGTACTGGTCTCAAGAATGTAAAATTCCGGCTATATTTAATTCCATGTCCCGTGACAAATTCCTGCAACTTCGCTCAGACATACATTTTACAGACTTTTCCGCACCAGATTCTGCAAATAAACTTTGGAGAATTCAAAAAGTGATCGACATGGTAAGAAAACGGTGCAACGAATTGGCAACTGATATCACAAATTATTCAATTGATGAGCAAATGATTCCATTTACGGGAAGATGTCCTCCACGGCAAGTAATCAGGTCCAAGCCACGGCCTGTTGGACTAAAAAATGTTGTCTGCGCAAGTTCTGATGGTATGGTTGTTAACTTTGAAGTCTTTCATGGAGCTGGGACATTTAAAGATTGCGGTCTTGGACATGGACCGTCTATAGTAATAAGGCTAATTAAAAATTTGCCACAGAACAGCCATATATATTTCGATAGATTTTTTACAACCATTGCCCTTTTACAATCCTTACACCATATGGGTTATCCAGCAACAGGCACAATTATGACTAACAGAATACCAAAAAGTGTTAAATTTCCGTTGGACAAAAATATGAACCGGGGTGATATTTGTCAATTTGTAAATGAAAACGTAGCCTTTGTCAAGTGGAAGGATACAAGGGCTGTTATAGCTGCTTCAAACATGTGTGGAAAAGATCCCGTTGCTGAAATCGAAAGATGGAACAAAAATCTTAAACGCCGTTGTCCTGTGCAAATACCCGCAGTTATTAAAAACTATAACGCATTTATGAGTGGGGTTGATTTGTGTGACCAGATGCTGGAATATTATAGAATTAAAATGAAGACTAAGAAATGGACTGTCAAAGTATTTTTCCACTTTTTTGATCTTTCAGCATATAATTCCTGGATGGAGTACAGAGAAGAATGCAAGCTTGTCGGATTACCTGAAGCAAGGGTAAAGTCGTTTTTAGCCTTCAAAATGGAACTGGGTACTGTGTTAGTGTCTTCTTTTGAAGTTTCTGAACTGTTTGCTTTTTTAGTTTTTTTAGGTTATACTTTTTTTGTTTTTGTTCATTTATAACAAACATTATTTTTTATTTAATATTTTTTATGTGATAAGTATTTAAATACCTGAATCTTTACCTGAATACTTAAAGTTCAAATAACATTAGAAAATAAAACATTAAATGAAGTATTTGAAACAAACAACAAATTGCTAAGTTTTTTTTTTGGGAAATTATTTTACATGTTATGACCGAGACCACACAATTGTGCAATGTCCTGTTCACAAAAAAGGACATTTTAAAAAAGTTTAATAGGCTAACTTTTGGCTAAATGTAAAAGAATTTTGCTGATATTGTTGATTTGAAGAAATTTATACGGAATACAAGGTATAGGTCTGAAAGGGTTAAGTCTTTTGAATCCAGGAGGGTCGGATTAATTATACCTATCTTTGCAAGGGTGACGGCTAACATCAGGGTTTCAAGCTCAGAAATTATTATCCTGTTTCTCGCGAGCAGGGTTTCATATAAATGGCCGGTGTCTATTTGTTTGATTTTAAAATTTTTTATTATTACGTTTACTGTTTCCGTTAACTGATTTATTTAGGCTTGTGTCTTTGTGTTAATATCAATTTGCCTGTTTTATGACTCTATTAGGGGTCGTTGGTTAAATCTGACTGTTTCGAAGTCATCAAAATCAGGTGTTCCAGCGACGACCTTTAAGGCAGTGCCCAGAATATTGATGCTTCTAGCTTGTCGATGGTAAATGTTCAATGATGCCAAAAGGGTCTTGATTCGAGGTAAGTCCTAGTTCAAAATTTTTACCATGTGACATGAAGGCAAATGACTTGTCAAATGTTTAGTTTCATCAGCTATTTCGGAGACCACCGTTAAGTTGGTCGTATGCTGTAGATAGTCGAAGTCTTGCCATATGATTACATTCCCGTCCGAAATGGGGATACAGACGGAATTAGAATAGTCAGTTAATTTTGGTGTGAACCTCCAAAGTGGAAGCACAAGAAACCAAATCCTATGCGAAAATAATAAAACATAAACCTCAGCAAAAGCAACTAACGATAAAAAAATTTTAGAATGTAATTCTGAAAGAGGAGTTCCTACCTTAGGTTGTCCTTGCGGACCACCCTCGCTCTAATATGAACCGTGGTTCCCAACTCTGCTTCTACTCTTTCTTTCGTATACAAAGGGTTAATTTGTCCCTAGTCTCTCATTGCTTTTTACGAGCACACGGTCTCCTACGTCAAAGATTCAATTTTGTCTGGAAGGATTGTGTCTGTCAAACTGGTCTCGTTGAGCCTTTATAATATTATCCTTTATTTGTTCTCTGATTTCAATTGTCGAAATGTGGATAACGTCTATAGGTTTTCTGTTGGTCGTCGAATGAATAGTTCTATTGTACTTAGCGGTAGCTAACATTATTAGCTCTATTATGCTGTCAATGTTTGTCTCAAACTTTCAATACCTATCAATCTCTGTAAGGGTGCTATGGACACGTTCTACCTGACCATTCGAAAAGCTATGGAGTGGAGGTGCGTTTGCTACTTCGACACAGAATTAGTTTCTCAACATAGAAGTAATGGTTTCAGATTTTAACGATGGCTCATTGTCACAGTATATGCTTCTTGTATTCGGAAGAGGTTCATTAGTTGCATGAGGAAGTATTTTTTGTCTGTGGATAATATGCCAATATGCAGCATTTCCCCTACGTATAACGGTAGTGCGGTTTCACCCATCTTCTGCACACGCGGATGTCTATCATATTTGGATCTTGTACAGATCCTACAGTTTGCCACAACTTCATTTGCTAATTTAGTCATCTTCGGAAAATAATAATCGTCAAGAATCTGTTTTACATTTCCCTGAGGCGCCCTATGGGCACGATTATGTTCTGTGTTTACTATTTCTGTTCGTTCTTATCAAAAATATCCAATACCATTTTCCTACAGTGCCAATATCTAGTTGTTGGAAAGGATGTCACCAATTTGTGCTGAATACAAGCTAGCGTTGGGAGATCGCAGTGTATTGTATTTACTACTCTTGGTTTCACAGCCAGTTTTACTTCGTCGATGAGTATGTTCTTATCGGTGAACTCAATCACATGACGTGTTTTTTCGCCGAAGAGTATTAAATTTTGTTTATGCGCGAAACTTGCTCTTCTAGAACTATTTGGTTTCGAAAGCAGTTGAGTGGCTTGTCCGTTGCTTCAATCGTGTATGTTAAGGACACTTCGCTATGGACTGTATCCATATTAGAGAGAACTTCTTCTTCTAGGGCGTGAATATTTTGCCGTGACAATGCGTCGGCGACATAATTTGCTTTGCCAGGCTTGTGGAAAATCTTAGCATTGTCCGAGATCGCAAACGTGAGGGGTTGGTGATCTGTGTAAATATTTAAATTTTTTACACCATAGAGATAGTTTCTAAGCTTCTGTAAAGCCCATACTATAGCTAGCAACTCGCGTTCGTTAGTTGCAAAATTCAGTTCTCTGTCTTACAAAGTTCTGGAAATCATAGTTATCGGTCTACCACCTTGTGATAGGACTGCCCCTAAACCCAACGAAGAAGCATCGTTCGTTAGATCGAATGGCTTCTTAAAGTCTGGGTAGAGCAACATGACTTCCTCTGAAGATAATATTGCTTTCAATTTATTAAACGAATCTGGTTTTCGCTGAAATTCACTTTAATTTTTTTTGACTGGTGAGCGGCCACCTTGCCGTTGTTGCCGTTTTGCTATCAAAGCAAAATCTTTAATGAAACATATATAGCAGCTCACGAGTCCCACAAAAGATCTGACATTGAACAGGGTGGTGGGCTGTTCATAGTCGCGAATCACTCCTACTTTATCAGGGCTTCTTTTAATGCTATTTCTGGTCACAACAAAGCCGAGATATTCAACGCTTTCCTTAAAAAAATTTGGTTTTCACGTGAGACTCTCATATTAGCTTTATGCAATTTATTCAAAACCCACGCAATGTGGTCAACATGATCGCTTTCGCTTTCTGAGAATATTATATCATCATCAATATAAACGTAGCATGTTTTTCCTATTTGCTGCCTAAGAACGTCATCGATAGCTCTCTGAAAAATGCTGGGAGCATTCTTCAAGCCGAAAGGAAGCCTGCAAAATTCATACTTCCCATTCCCAACAGAGAATGCCGTTTTTCCCTGTACTGCTCTGCGAGCGATATTTGGTGGAACCCTGATTTGAGATCGAGCGTTGTAAAATATCTTGCTTTTCCAAGATTTGATAAAATCACTGTAACGTCTGGAATGGGGTACCATTATATCCTCCACTTGTGTGAAATTCACATTTGCACACTTTAAAAATTTTATTGTCTCCGAACCGCTCTGAGTTCGGATTTGTTTGTTTTTAAAATCTAAATTTGTGTTCACCTGCGTTAGCAAGTCAAGGCCTATTACACCGTCGAATGTTGAAAGCGATGGCAAAATAAAAAAGTAATATTGGTATTGAATATGTTAACGATACATTTTTCATCAATGGTATTGAAACCATGGATTGACTTAACCAAAAAAGGGTTTTCTAATTGGGCTAAACTCTTTAGTTCCCGGAGAGGTATAATGTAGTTTTTGGAAACCCGTGTGTCTATTAGCAGTCTACTGATACTCTCCGCTACTACCCTTTCTATGAATGGCAGCAGGGAGTCCTGCCTAAAATAATTATCTGTTCAAATTCCTCTTCATCATCGATTTTCGATGAATCTGATTGTTATTCGTATTGTTCTTGTTCCGTTGAGACATCCCTTTGGGAAATGTAATTAATTCTCTGCTTCGGTCCAGTAAAGCTAGCGGAAGTTTCGTTTTGATGCTTCAGTGCCGGAACAGGAGCTTGGTTGCTATAATAACCCTGAGTAGGCTCCCTGTACCGCCAAGATGGCTGATTCCTATAGTTTTGACAAGCAGGAGGACCATTATTATTGCCAGATTGAAATCCGGCGACTGCCTGAAGCGGGATGAATTATCTACCTCCATTGGCACGACTTGATGTTCTTGTTGAGGGCCCCTCTTGCTAAAACTTTGACGTTTGAAAAAATGCGGGTTCCTATTTGTCTGATTTTCTGCATTAGTCATTCCGTTTCGTGATTTAAATCCAACTTTCTTTTTTTCGTTATCCTCTAGACATCTAGCATAATTACTGGCAAACAAATACCTCCTGGGATAATGCCAAAGCAGAAGGTAAATCCTTCGGCTGGGCCGAAAAGAGTACATCACTTAATGCCTTCTTCGTTCCCGAAATGAACACCCGAAGTGCGTCCATTTTATATTTTTCATTAAAAGTTGTCGCGATGGCTTTATCGTACGTCATAATTGTTTTATTTGTCAACAAAGTCAGTTTCTTCTCAATCTCGTCGTAGAATTGAAGAATTCTCATATTTCCTCTATGAAGAATTGAGAGTTCTTGTTCGATTAAATAAGTTTGTCGTTTATCAGAATAAGTGAAGTCTAAGCGGGCTATAATTGCCTTAAAATTTAGGACTGTATTGAAAGAAGAGGGCACCATATCAGCTGCCCCCGCTATTTTATTTCGAATGATTGCCACAGCCTGATAATGCTTGCAACTCCCATTGTAGTTCTCAAAAGGCTTATAGACCGTATGTGCGGCCTAACGCCTAAAGCATGCCATCGAAGGCATGCTTTTGGGATTTGAGAGCCGTGGCGATGGCTACTTCCACTATGGCTCTCAACTGTTCTGGTGTCGCCATTGTTCTACCCGTGCAAAGATTCACAAATAAATATTTCAATAATACTTAAAATATATTTAATTTCTCATAAACCAAAAGACTCTATTATTACAAATTTTTAAAATTACTAAACATAACTTACAAATACAACATCGCTATAACTTAAGTGGTCCTTGATGCCTTTGGAGGGTTCCTCGAGGTTACCAATATTCGTCAACGCAGCCCAGGCTATTTCGAAGCTCTGGTGACCCTGTTTTATTTTATCCCAATTCCTCTCAAGTAGGGGGTATGTTGCACTCGTAGAATTTCAATGAACTTTCTTTTTTTTAATTAGAGGCTGCTGTAGTCTAGGTGGTAAGCACGTTGACTACAAATCTGGCTGACCTGGGTTCAACCCTTGCGGCAGTCAAAAAATAAAAATGTTTTTTTCTGTTTAATGGTATAAATACATAAGCAGAATTAACATAAAAACAATGCAGCCTCCTTCGTCGGTACTTCTTCATAGCATATTCGCCGGCGAAGTAAAATAATTAATAAAATGGCTATATCTATCTCCTTTCACCACCTGTCTTCTCTCTCATCTATCCCTTTCCTAAAGAATGTAGCACGGTTAAAAAACTAAGTAGGCATTAATGCCTGAAGTGCTACTTCTCTTAAAAAAAAAAAAAAAATTT
Source organism: Gymnosoma rotundatum (assembly GCA_916610165.2). NCBI lineage: Eukaryota > Metazoa > Arthropoda > Insecta > Diptera > Tachinidae > Gymnosoma > Gymnosoma rotundatum. The sequence continues at coordinate 76,476,067 of OU744337.1, forward strand.
AAGACACGGAAATATTTTCAAAACTTTTAATTTTCACAAATAAAATTTCGTGCTATTCTTTTATTTAATTATCCCAATTATATTAATTACCGATATTGATTATTAAGGCACTGTTGCCAGGAGATAAATCAGATAAATCATCTGCATTTTGCAGATTTTGGCCTCTCAAATTGCCAAAAATCAGATTTGAAACTATTTGGCTAAAATCGAAGACAATTTTTTTTTTTTGTAAAATAAGTATCGTTCGAAAAAAAGATTTTGAGAAATTAAATGAAATAAACTTAAACCAAAATTAATTATTATTTCATAAGAAATTAAATTAAAAACGACCTTTCAAATAAAAACTTCTTATGCATAGATTTTATAATCTTTAGAAGTACACCAATGCGACGCTTTAAGCATTAAACAACTTTGAAATGTGTTTTATGACAAATTTTTCATACAAATTTGTTCTAAAATATATTTCAAATCTATTTGTTTTTTTTTATGAATAAAAATTAAATTAAATAAATATTTTATTGACAATGACGTTGACTATAAAGAGAACATAGATGAATTTCCAGCAGATGCAAAACCAAATATTGTCGGATTTCGCAGATTTTACAAATAAAAGTTCTGGTAACACTGTATTGAGGGTCAAAGTACGTCTCGATGGCCACTTCGTTAACGCTTACTTAACTCTTCAGGAAACTTCTGACAAACATTTTAAATAAACTAAAGATTTTTGTCCAAACAATAAAGCAGAAACAAAAATCAAAGTTTAAGCAAAAACAACAATAGCCAACAGTAATTCGATTTTTCTTTCTCCGCTGTATACGGCTGAATTTTTTTCTGCTCTTTTATACAGTTGAAAGAGGATGAAAAATAAAATATCACAATACACTACGATAATTTATTTATATACACGGGCACTTTGCAAATATTACATTATATTAAACAACGGTATTTTTTTAAATTAAATTAATTAATTTTCAAAAAATCTTTTTTTCGTGCTATTTTCCCGATTAATTATTTAAATCACCGATATTGATTATTGAGGGTCAAAGCACCTCTAGGTGGCCATTTCGTTATCGCTTACTTAACTCTTCGGGAAACTTCTGACAAACTTTTAAATTAACTAAAGATTTTTGTCCAAACAATAAAGCAAAGACAAAAATCAAAGTTTAAGCAAAAACAACAATAACCAACAATGATTCTATTTTTTCTTTCTCCGCTGTATAGGCCGAGTTTTTTCTTTTTTATTTTTCTCATTCAATTTATAATTGTTTTAGCCTTTAGTTCCAGAGTTTTCTTTTTACTCACTCAAATTTTTGTATTTTTGAACCGACTTGACGTGTATGAACTGTAAAGGGCGATTTTGTAAAATTTAAAATGACTGCGTATTACTATGGCCCCCAAAAACAAAAAATTATACAAAAATAAATCAAAAATTAAAGAGTACCCCCATAATTGATGTTAATTTACTTATATGGGCCTATTTTTTGAACCGTTATAGACAAACGGTTGCAATTTTGACAGAATGTCGAGTGCTATGGCAGTTATAGTAACCAGTATTAATATTACAAATTATAAATTGAAGGGTGCGCTAATAGTTCATTAAATTTGATGTATATGGCCATAGTTTTGAACAGTTGTACACAGACGCTTGAAATTTACAACAAATCTGTATTGCTTAGTCCGCTATAACAAAAAGTATAAAATTTGCATTTGGAAGTTAAAGGATGTTCCAATAGTTAATGTAATTTTGTGTATGTGACCAAACTTTTGAACCTTTATAGACAGAACGCTGAAATTTAAAACGGACCTATATTGCTAAATCCGCTATATCAACGAGTTTATAATTTGAATTTAGAAATTAAAGGGTGCCCCAGAATTGATGAAGATTTACTTTTATGCGCGTACCTTTTGAACCGTTATAGACAAACCCTTGCAAATTGGACAGAATGTCGATTGCTATGGTCGTTATAGTAACAAGTATTAATATTAAGAGTTGTAAATTAAAGGGTGTGCCAATAGTTCATTTTATTTGATGTATGTTGCCATACTTTTTAAGAGTTATAGACAGACGCTTGGAATCTACAACGAACCTGTATTGGTAAGTCGGCTATAACAACAAGTATAAAATATGGATTTGGAAGCTGAAGGGTGTTCCAATAGCTGATGTAATTTCAAGTGTGTGGCCGTACTTTTGAACCGTTATAGGCAGAACGCTAAGACTTTAAAGGGACCTGTATTTCGAAGTCCGCTATATCAACGAGTTTATAATTTAAATTTTGAAATTACTGTAGATTTACTTATATAGGCCTATCTTTTGAACCGTTATAGACAAACGCTTGTAAATTTTATGAAACGTCGATTGCTATGGCCGTTATAGTAACAGCTGATAATATTTAAAATTATAAATTAAAGGGTGCACCAATAGTTTATTTAATTTGGTATATGGCCAGACTTTTAAACAGTTGTGGACAGACGATTGAAATTTACAAAGAACCTGTATTACTAACTCCTCTATAACAACAAGTATAAAATTTGGATTTGGAAATAAATGGGTGTCCCAATAGTTGATATAATATGGTGTATGTAGCCGGACTTTTGAACCGTTATAGACAGACAGATGAAATTTACAAGGGATATGTTTTGCTTAGTCCGCTATAATAAGAAGCTTATCATTTAAGTTTGAATTTAAAGAGTGTTCTCAAAAATAATGTGATTTGTTCTATATGGCCGTATTTTTTGAACCGTTGTATACAAACACCTTGATTTTAGACTGAATATCCACTTCCTTATTTGGTATAATAAGAAGTATAAAAATGTTATATTATAAATTAAATAGTGGATATAATCCGATGTATATGGGCAAACTGTTGAACCGTTACAGACAGATGGTTGAAATTTACACAGAACCTGACTGCTAAATCTACTACAACAGCAAGTATTTAATTTGAATTTGGAAATTAAAGAGTTACCATACATTTGCTGCAATTTGAAGTATATTGCCAAACAATTGAACATTTAAAAAATATAAAGTTTGGACATATAAGTGTGTCCCAATAGTTAATGTAACCTAATTTGTGTCGCCATACACTTGAGCTGTTATAGGCAGACATATGAAATCTGTTTTGAAGTCGGTTTTTTTTTCGCAAGAATTATTGTATGTCTACTCTTATGAGTGCGTATAGAGGAGTACTTTTGTGTTTCTGATATAAGTTGATATTGTTAATTTTTCTTATTGTATGGATGCGAATGAGTAAAGAGAGAATGGGAGTAACATATCTGTTCTCCTATGTTTCATACAAACGGATATAAACAGATATTGATGGTTGTACCATAGGTACTTATTGTATGCTGCGAATCAATATTCATTCATGATCAATATTTTTAATTATTATATTAAGTTTTATTAAAGTTGAATATACAAAGCTGAATTTTTGAACAACAAATTATGAATCTAATGCGTATAATTGTATTAAAAATACATTATTAATAACTTTTACCAGCGATTACAACAGTTCTAAGGATACAAAACCTAAATAAATATATGTATGCATGTTTCTATATTTAAAAAGACGAAAAGCCTGATAATTTAAAATCAATTAAAATATATTTTTATGTTAAGGTTGTTTTAAAATACCTTTTGAATCCAAATTATTTTTAATAAATACGGCCGAAAATAATAAAAATTCAATTTAAAAATAAAGTATGAATATTTAAATATTTTTAGCAAAAATAAAACTAATTTCATTGGCATTAGTTGAAATAATGAAAAAGGGGGAAAAAAATAACAGCGATATCATGCTAATAATTTTATTTTAATTATCATTGTTTTAATAATAGTAATGGAATGGAATTACAAATGGAAAAAAGAATTGTTTTTATGAAAAATAAAATTACAAAAATAAACCTTAACCCCTTCGTTGATGGATATACATTCGAAAATTTTAATAATTTATTTCATTTAAATGAGATAGGAATAAAACTTGATGTCTGATATCTAAATTTAACTCAAACCCCAGCTAGCAAATCTTATTGCTTACTCGAAAACAAAAATATATTCTTATAATGCCTAATGTTAAAACGTACATATTTTACCAGATTTTTGTCATAAAAATGTCACTTTTCAATTTCGAATAAATTTTATTCTTTTAATTTTACGCTGACCAGTACCTCGTTTCTGTATTTCTCGCATCGTAAAAGTTTTCACATCAAGTGTGAAACAAAATATTTCATCGTTTCTCGATTTGCGATTAAAAAGTGTTTCTGGTTCTTAATAATTCTGTTCATTGATTGTTCATTGATTCTGTTTTTACTGGAATAATTCCAGTAGTAGTGTCAAATAAAAACAAAACGTCAAAATAAAGAAATAAATTATCAAACAATATAAAAGTTAATAAAATAAAACAAGTTTTTAATAATATAGCGAAAAAATGTATAGTGCGGCCTTAATAACAGCTGAACAGAATGATCGGCGAAATATTATTAAATTTTCGATTTTTTAAATAAAAAGATATAAAACATAAATAAATGCATGAATACTAATTGATAATACTTTTTTATTATTAAGTTAAATTGCTTTTTACCTTTTCGTCTGAATTAGACTCCATGTTTACACAAATTTAACCCTTTGATACGTGGCGTACATTATAATGTACGTTGATTTTATAAACCCGTCACTGGTTGAAATTTTAGCAAACATGCAATTAATTTGCAGTTACGGGTTCCTTGGGATGTTGTTTTTTGAAATTTCAAAGAAGCTGTCAAATTTCAAGACAACTTGAGATCAGTTTTATATATTTTGTCTTGTCATCATCGTGGCAGCCTCGTATATGTGAAAGTTTATTTTCAAATTAAAAAACAAAAAATGGATTTTCTTGCTTATTGTTTTAATGAATTTTCAAATGTTTATTTTATTTATGTACATATGTATATAGAGAAATTTAAAACCAATAAAAAAATATAATAAAACGATAGAGTTTTTAGATTAAGGTAGATTTTACATATAAATGTAGATCTTCAAAACCCACTTTAGAATACAAATTTGTTCCTTTAATTTTTTACACGTTTTCTTTGAAGCCTTCTTAAGCTATAAAAACCATCTATAGAATTTTTCATTGGCCGAAAATAATTCCCGTGTCAAAGGGTTAAAAATATATTTTTAATCTTACTTGTTTTCGCACTGTTTTTAAATGTGAGTTGTTTTGACAGTTCTTGCGTAAAACTTTTCACAAAATATTGGTACAGAAACACTTTTTCTCGCATACTTCCAATAACTGTTGGAAAATAACTTAAATGAAATATAGTTCTCGCATTTTAAAGATACAGAAACACTTGTGTGAGAAAACCCATTTTTTGTTTCAATTTACATCGTTTTTCTAAAAATCCACTTGTTTCATGCGAAAACTTTAACGATGCGAGAAATACAGAAACGAGGTACAGGATTCGAACCATCGATTTTATAAATTAATGAAATTTTATTTTATTTTCGGCTTTTGGTTCTTTTTAATTAATTTTCTAAACATTTTTAGAAAGAAAAATTATTTACAAATGTATGCGGACGTTTTCGAAAGAAAACAAGAAAAATTAGACGCTAGCAGAATGAAATGCAGCATTTTCTGGACCGCCACATCCTTCATCAGCATTCTTTGCATCTATCTACCTTATGTTATGTACATCGTAAACATCATCTATTTAACCAACTAATCTTAATGTTAATTTGGTGAGACGAAGTTCACACACAACTTAAAGCTTTTTTCTTTGTCGTTCTCTTTATAACTCGTCTTATACATTTGTTGTTGCTTTTTGTGCTAGCAATTTGATAGCCACAAATGCAACTTTTTTTATTTTTAATTATTCATACTTGTTTGCTCATAACATTATAGACACTGTTTCAGTATCATATTGACTTTTATGAGTTAAGTATGAATGTAAATACGCGGTGCCTAGCGTTTGTTTTAATTTTTTAATTTTACCCTGCCCAGTACCTGGTTTCTGTATTTCTCGCATCGTAAAAGTTTTCACATCAAGAGTGAAACAAAAAATTTCATCGTTTCTCGATTTGCGAGTAAAAAGTGTTTCTGGTTCTTAATGCGAAAACAGACAACATTGATTCTGTTTTTACTGGAATAATTCCAGTACTAGTGTCAAATAAAAACAAAACGTCAAAATAAAGAAATAAATTATCAACCAATATAGAAAAAATAGTGAAAGTGTAGAAAAGAGTTAATAAATAAAATTAGTTTTAAATAATATAGCGAAAAAATGTATAGTACAGCGCGGAGGACATGTTTGGATATTAAAATAGAAAGATATAAAACATAAATAAATGCATAAATACTTATTGATAAAACTTTTTTATTATTAAATTAAATTGCTTTTTACCTTTTCGGCTGATTTAGACTCCATTTTACACAAATTTAAAAATATATTTTAAATCTTACTTGTTCTCGCGCTGTTTTGAAATGTGAGTTATATTTCAGCGGTATATGATTCACAAAGAGATAATGTACTCGATAAGGAAATGAAGCAACTTATTGAGACTGTACTTACCGTTTCCGCTACACAAGTTTCTGTGGAGCGTTCATTTAGCGCATTATGGACAAAATTTCTTAAATTAGGGTTAAAACCTTCTAAAAAATCCCTTTTTAATTTACTATGAGGAAACCTGAATTTTTAGATCCTTGATGTCGCAGAAGATAAAATACGAGTTGCAAATGATAATGTGTAACGTGTAAAATCCAAACATTTTTACAATGTAATTTTATATATAAATTAATATTTTTTTAAGAAATCAAGTTAAAAATAGAATGGCTAATCAGCGTCTAATTTTTCTTGTTTTCTTTGGAAAACGTCCGCATACATTTGTAAATAATTTTTCTTTCTAAAAATGTTTAGAAAATTAATTAAAAAGAACCAAAAGCCGAAAATAAAGTAAAATTAAATTTTATTCTCTATTTTTTTTAATGCAGAAAAGAGGTTTTGTTTAGTACATGTTAGAAATTTTATTTATTTATTTTGTCAATTCCTATACAACAAGTTTTATCTTTTAGTATTTAAAGTATAGGAAAGTGGTGGTTATAAATTAAATTTAGGGATTACACATTAATACAAGTACATAAACTTAAGCTATATTAACATAAGAAGTTTTTACTTAACAAATACATTACAATTAAGAATTGAAATTCAGTGTTGTGCAAAAAAATCAAATAAAAAATGTTTAAAGCTATTTGCGTTGCTATTGAGTGGTTGAGTTTGGGGAAGAATATTCCAAAGACGAGCCGCGTGTATAAAGAAGTGCCATTCAGACACATGAAGACGGTGTGAAGGAATTATAATCTTTCTTCCTTTAAGTGATCTGGCAAACCTAATCTTGTCTATAAGATATTGTGGAGCTTCCGAATAAAAAATCTTATGCAGAAATAATAGAACGCGTATGTTAAGAAGATTATCGAAGGAAACACCGTAAAGTTTAGCGGAAAAATTAGAAACATGCTCATATCTTCTTAAGCCATACACATATCTAATTATGTTATTATATAAAACGTTTAATTTGCTTTTACTAATTGAGTCGCAGCTTGCGAAAAGCCCACAGCCGTAAATTAAACCTGGAAGAAGATCAGATTTTGCAAGAAGTTTTCTTATCTCTAAGGGGATATAATATTGTATCGGCCAAAGGCACCTTAGCTTATTATAAATTTGGCCTACGAGTGTATTAACATGGTTGGTCCAAGTAAGTGTTTTATTGAATATTAATCCAAGGTTTTTTGTAGCATTAACGATGTCGATATTTTCCCCATTTATCAGAATGTTAACATCGACAACAGAATCGAGCGTTCTCTTTCGAATTATTAGGCACTTTGATTTATGGGGGTTTAAACAAAGTCCATTCTCTGTTGCCCAACGAAAAATTCTATCCAAATCATCATTAACCCTAGCAATATTTTCATCAATAGATCGTACTGGACTGCTCAAATATAACTGTACATCATCTTCATACATTTGGACTTTGCAATGCAAAAGCTGTTTTGGCAAATCGTTGGCATAAATTGAAAAAAGGAGCGGTCCTAGAATGGATCCTTGTGGCGCACCTCTTGTTAAAGGTTGTAAAGATGAGTGCAAATTTTTAAAAGATACAAATTGAAAACGGCTCGACAGATATGAAGACAAAAGACGTGTTGAATTGTTAGAGAACTTAAAGAAATGCCGAAGCTTTTTGCAAAGTGTACCATGGTCAACAGTGTCAAAGGCTTTTGAGTGGTCAAGAAGAATTAAGAAATTTAATTTACCTTCATCCAGTTCACGTCGTAAATTTTCGGAAACATCCAATAAGGCAGATACACAGCTATGGTTAGAGCGAAAACCTGATTGCTTTTCAGATAATAATTTATTTTCCCTGATATGTCCCGAGATTTGAATTTGTAGGATTTTTTCGAGCACCTTAGACAAGTGACACAAGATAGCTATTGGCCTAAATTCTGAATTGGTTTTCGGTATAGGTACTACCTTTGCACACTTCCATCTGTTCGGAAAGATGCTGGTCATTATGATGGTATTGAATAAATGTGTTATATATGGCAAGAGTACTGAAAGTAATATCTGAAGCATATTGTCGCAGCCCACTGCATTTGACTTAATTAATTTAAAACATGAAATTTTGAATGTGAAAAAATAAAAATTGCGTTACTTAATATGTACATACAAGTATATAAAAGGGACAATATTGTTACTGGATGTATTTCTAGAAGTCTAAATGTTTTCCCTAATTTTTTTTATTGAAATTTTTCGAAACTTCGTTTTTTATGTACATATGCATGTACAGATGTATGTAATAAACCGTTTTTACATATTAATTTTAACTCTTTACTAGTTTTTATCAAAAAGGAATTAATTTTATTTAAATAAACATATACTAATATTCCTTAATTGAATCAATTATATTCTCATAACTCAATGCGCGATTAGACAAAAATTTATTAATTTTTCATTTGTTTTTATAAAATAAAATTATAATTAATATTATATTTTACATTTAAAATCATTTAAACTAATTACTAAAGCTAAACAATAATAATTACAATTCGGGTTATTACTACGAAGTTAAAATACTACTGATTAGTTCTCGCTTTTATCACAAGCAGCGCACAATTATCTAAAATATCTATTTCACAAGCAGATATATCCAAATACTCATGGTACAACAAATATTTGAGAGTAAAAAACTGATAATTTTCTCACTCCATGCAAAACCATAAACAACTGTATGTGTTTATATCCATAGTATGAGTATGCACAAGCGAAATCATACAATATCAACTACACTCATGCGTTCTTTTGTATCTGTTGTAACTGATATGTATATGATATATCTATTTTTGCTGTACTGTTAAGGCCCAACTATAATGTGCATAAGCTAGCTTTAGCTTATGTCAAAAATTCAACGAAAAGCCTGTCAAATGCTTAGGTAACTTATCAAAGAAATATATGTGGCTACAATGTACATATATAAATTTAGTAACTTATTTGCCACAGTTGCACATTTATGTTTATTTCGTACTTTTGCCAAAATTAATTTCTATATAAATCAGCAAAATTTTAAAACTAAAAGGCTTTAAAGAAAATATTTTATATATTTAATAACATTCACAAACACATTTACATATTTTGGTTTATGTTCTAAGAAAATGTAAAAAAAAATTATTACAAATTATTTTCTGTTTTGTGTTTGTGGCCAACCGTTCTAAAAAATGCAACGATGTTCATCGTTTATATGGTATACATATGTGTGTATAAATACAAATTTAATTTAAATATATTATAATTGTAAAAAATTGGCCATAAAGAAATATGTTCTTTTTTTCTACATTTTTTATTGAATTTAAAACTAAAAAATTTAACAATTTAGGTCTTAATTATAAAATTTCTTTGTTAATGTATAAACCAAAGCACAATCAGCTGTTTCCGTACGGAAAGTGCGATCAGTTTCGTACCTTGCATAAAGAAATGAAATTTAACGAAACTTGACGAAAAGTTATCTTAATCACATTATAGTTTACCACATATAATTTAATGTATTTGCACAGTTGTATAAGTTGGCATAAGCTAGTTTATGCACATTATAGTTGGGCCTTTAGATATACTAGTGCACGTCTTTAGTATAGTAAGAAGTATAAATATTTCAAATTATAAATTGAAGGGTGATACAAAAGTTGTTGTAATTTGTTGAACAGTTGTAGACAAAGGGTTGAAATCTGTATTGCTAAGCCCACTATAGCAGCATGTATATAATTTAGATTTCTAAATCAAAGGTTGTCCCAATTGTTGATGTAAAATGATGTGTGTAGCTAAGCTTGAGAACCGTTGTAAATAGAAAGCTAAAATAAGTTTTGAAAGTCTGTTCTTTTGATTTTAGATTTCGAATACGGAAAGATCATTTGACAAAATAATGCGATTTTATTTTTATTATCTTAGAAAACTCTGTTTCTGACTGTTGGACTGTTTGGCGTTGAGGAATTTATTATCGGTATATATTTTTAGTAGAGTACCGGAATGCTCTCTCTCTCGCTTTTAGTTTTTGCTGCTTCCTTTCATAAATGTATAAAAGGCTAGAAAATATTTTTTTTTTTCAGTGAAATAAATTTTCACGCAAGTACTCATTAATGAGAACTTTTTATAAATGAAAAGATCGTAGAAAAAATTTTTCATTAAACGTTCGTTTAGGTTTATATACGCCTATAATTTTATGTTCTACTGCCAGCGTATATACTCGTGTGTTATAAATTACTTGTTTTGTTTGTTTTGGAGTATATGTAGATGTAAAATGTGTACTTTTATACTTTTATGGTTTACTTCATCCTTCGGTGATCTTTAGAATGTTACAAAGTTTTCCCTACTAGTTATTTTAAAACCAAACATTTTGTATAATTGCTTTATTAATTTTATTTATTTCTAATGTATCTGAAATAAACAAAAAATTTACATGTCGTTAACTTAAAATATGACTTTTTAACTTATTTTTTCATGATTTAATTTGAACGTTTTAAAAAAATGTAAAGCTCAAATATTAATACAGTAATAAATTACTGAAAAATTAAAAATAGTGAAAGAGTTTTCAGAAAAAAACCGCAAATGCAGCCATTCTATTTTTAAGTTGATTTCTTAAAAAAATATTAATTTATATATAAAATTACATTGTAAAAATGTTTGGATTTTACACGTTACACATTATCATTTGCAACTCGTATTTTATCTTCTGCGACATCAAGGATCTAAAAATTCAGGTTTCCTATGAGTAAATTAAAAAGGGATTTTTTAGAAGGTTTTAACCCTAATTTAAGAAATTTTGTCCATAATGCGCTAAATGAACGCTCCACAGAAACTTGTGTAGCGGAAACGGTAAGTACAGTCTCAATAAGTTGCTTCATTTCCTTATCGAGTACATTATCTCTTTGTGAATCATATACCGCTGAAATCACTATTTCGTATTGAGAATAGCAGGGTGATAAATTTAAATAGCTCAGTGATTTCTTAATAGACTACTCACTAACACAATTCTAAAATACGTATATTAGTATTCAAATAGAATCACGTTTTTAAAGCTAAGAGGAAATATTGTTTTCTGCATGCGTTTTGTTGAAACTGTGCTTTTTGCAATCGTTCTTACCATTGAAATCTGCTTTTGATCACTGGTAGAAAACGGCGTGCAATTGAAATTAAAGCTAGAATCTAGATATATTGCAGTTTGGAATGGTACCCTTTAATTTCAAAATGCAAATTGTATACAGTTTGGCCATATGCGCAAAACTAAATGAACTATTGGAGCACCCTTTAATTATACAACAGTCGGAGTAATCAACATTCCATCAAAATTTCAATCGTTTATCTATAGCGATTCTCGAGATAGGCCCATATACGTCACCTAAGTGGACACCTTTTAATTTTTAAATTTGCTTTTGTATTAATTTCTGCTATTGGGATCAAAAGTGATGCAAAGTATACATAAAAAACATTTTACGGGTACAGCCCTTTATGTCAAAATTTATAAGCTTTTAATAAAGAATTATTACCTTTTTAAAAAAAAGGTTTTCAAAATGTATCCAGAAATGACTGTTATGGAGGCACAAACATAAAAAAAGCAACATTCAGACGAATTGATAACCTTCTATTTGTGTCTATTTGTTTGATTTTAGAATTTTTTATTATTGCGTTTACTGTTTCCGTTAACTGATTTATTTGGCCTTGTGTCTTTGTGTTAAAATCAATTTGCCTGTTTTCTAACTCTATTAGCTGACGTTGGTTAAATCTGACTGTTTCGAAGTCATCAAAATCAGGTGTTCCAGCGACGACCTTTAAGGCAGTGCCCAGAATATTGATGCTTCTAGCGTGTCGATGGTGAATGTTAAATGATGCCAAAATGGTCTTGGTTCGAGGTAAGTCCGAGTTCAAAATTTTTACCATGTGAGATGAAGGGAAATGACTTGTCAAATGTTTAGTTTCATCAGCCGTCTCGGAGAACACCGTTAAGTTAGTCATATGCTGTAGATAGTCGAAAACTTGCCATATGGTTACATTCCCGTCCGCAATAGGGATATAGACGGAATTAGAATAGTCAGTTAATTTTGGTGTGACCCTCCAAAGTGAAAGCACCAGAAGCCAAATCCCCTGGGAAAATAATAAAAGAGAAACCTCAGCAAAAGCAACTAACGATAAAAAATTTAAGAATGTAATTCTAAAAAAGGTTGTTCTTGTGGACCACCCTCCCTCTAATAAGAACCGTGGTTCCCAAATCTGCTCTACTCTGTTTTCCGTATACAAAGGGGTTAATTTGTTCCCTAGTCTCTTATTGCTTTTTACGAGCACACGATCTCCTACGTCAAAGATTATATTTTGTCTGGAGGATTATATCTGTCAAGCTGGTCTTGTTGAGCCTTTATAATTTTATCCTTTATTTCTTTTCTGATTTCAATTGTCGAACTATGAACAACGTCTTTAGGTTTTCTGTTGGTCATCGAATGAATAGTTCTATTGTACTTAGCGGTAGCTAACATTATTAGCTCTATTATGCTGTCAATGTTTGTCTCAAGCTTTAAACACCTAGTAATCTCTGTGAGGGTGATATGGAAACGTTCTACCTGACCATTCGAAGTGCTATGGAGTGGAGGTGAGTTTGCTACTTCGACACAGAATTGGTTTCTCAACATAGAAGTGATGGTTTCAGATTTTAACGATGGCTCATTGTCACAGTATATGCTTCTTGTATCCGGAAGAGGTTCATTAGTTTCGGTTGAACCACAGCGAATTTGGAAAATTTATCCACGCAAGTGAGGAGGTATTTTTTGTCTGTGAAGAATATGTCGATGTGCAGCATTTCCGCTACGTAAGACGGTACTGGGGTTTCACCGATCTCCTGCACACGCGGATGTCTGTCATATTTGGCTTTTGTACAGATCCTACAGTTTGCCACAACTTCATTTGCTAATTTGGTCATCTTTGGAAAATTATAATCGCAAAAATATGTTTTACATTTTCCTGAGCCGCCCTATAGGCACAATTATGTTCTGTGTTTACTATTTCCATCTGTTCGTTCTTATTAAAAATATCCAATACCATTTTCCTACAGTGCCAAAATCTAGTTGTTGGAAAGGATGTCACCAATTCGTGCTGAATACAAGCTAGTGTTGGAAGATCGCAGTGTATTGCATTTACTACTACTGGATTCACAGCCAGTTTTACTTCGTCGATGAGTGTGTTCTTATCGGTGAACTCAATCACATGACGTGTTTTTTCGCCGAAGAGTGACTTGTCCGTTGCTTCAATCGTGTATGTGAAGGACACTTCGCTATGGACTGAACCCATATCAGAGAGAACTTCTTCTTCTAGGGCGTGAATATTTTGCCGTGACAATGCGTCGGCGACATAATTTTCTTTGCCAGGCTTGTGGAAAATCTTAGCATTGTGTTCATCCACAAAAGATTTCCATCGTTTTATCTTAGCGTTTGGGTTTCTGTCGGAGACCGCAAACGTGAGGGGTTGGTGATCTGTGTAAATATTTAAATTTTTAACACCATAGAGATAGTTTCTAAGCTTCTGTAAAGCCTAAAGTTGCAAAATTCAGTTCTTTGTCTTTCAAAGTTCTGGAAATCATAGTTATCGGTCTACCACCTTGTGATAGGACTACCCCTAAACCCAACGAAGAAGCATCTTTCGTTAGATCGAATGGCTTCTTAAAGTCTGGGTAGAGCAACATGACTTCCTCTGACGATAATATTGCTTTCAATTTATTAAACGCTTGAATCTGGTTTTCGTTGAAATCAACTTTAATCTTCTTTGACTGGTGAGCGCCCACCTTGCCGTTGTCACCCTTCAGAATATCGGTCAGTGGTTTTGCTATCGAAGCAAAATCTTTAATGAAACATATATAGCAGCTTACGAGTCCCACAAAAGATTTGACATTGAACAGGGTTGTGGGCTGTTCATAGTCGCGAATCACTCCTACTTCATCAGGGCTTGTTTTAATGCCATTTCTGGTCACAACAAAGCCGAGATATTCAACGCTTTCCTTAAAAAAGTGTGACTTATCACGTGAGACTCTCATATTAGCTTTATGCAATTTATTCAAAACTCACGCAATGTGGTCAACATGATCGCTTTCTGAGAATATTATATCATCATCTACATAAACATAGCATCTTTTCCCTATTTGCTGCCTAAGAACGTCATCGATAGCTCTCTGAAAAATGCTGGGAGCATTCTTCAAGCCGAAAGGAAGCCTGCAAAATTCATACTTCCCATTCCCAACAGAGAATGCCATTTTCCCTGTACTACTCTGCGAGCGATATTTGGTGGAACCCCGATTTGAGATCGAGCGTTGTAAAATATCTTGCTTTTCCAAGATTTGATAAAATCACTGTAACGTCTGGAATGCGGTACCATTATATCCTCCACTTGTGTGAAATTCACATTTGCACACTTTAAAAATTTTATTGTCTCCGAACCGCTCTGAGTTCGGATTTGTTTGTTTTAAAATCTAAATTTAAGTCATCTGCGTTAGCAAGTCAAGGCCTATTATACCGTCGAATGTTGAAAGCGATGGCAAAATAAAAAGTAATATTGGTATTGAATATGTTAACGATACATTTTCTAATGATTCTCCCCGCTACTACCCTTTCTATGAATGCCAGCAGGGAGTCAGGCCTAAAATAGTTATCTGTTCAAATTCTTCCTCATCATCGATTTTCGATGAATTTCATTGTTATTCGTATTGTTCTTGTTCCCTTGAGACATCTCTTTGGGAAATGTAATTAATTATCTGCTGTTTTGGTCCAGTAAAGCAAAGTCAGTTTCTTCTCAATCTCGTCGTAGAATTGAAGAATTGTCATATTTCCTTAACGAAGAATTGAGAGTTCTTGTTCGATTAAATAAATTTGTTGTTTATCAGAATAAGTGAAGTCTAAGCGGGCTATAATTGCCTTAAAATTTAGGACTGTATTGAAAGAGAGCACCATATCAGCTGCGCCCGCTATTTTATTTCGAATGATTGCCACAGCCCGATAATGCTTGCAACTACCATTGTAGTTCTCAAAAGGCTTATAGGCTGTATGTGCGGCCTGACGCCATCAAACGTAAGTTTCTGGTCGGCCATCAAAGTCCGGTAAAGATTTGACAACGTCAAGTGACTCGTCACATTGACGTCCCTGTTCTATTGTTACTTCCTCGTATGTTTGAACCTCTGGGGTCTGAATAACTCACTCGTTAACGTTTTTCCTAATATTTTCTATTTCCCTATCGAAGGCATGCTTTTGGGATTTGAGAGCCATGGCGATGGCTACTTCCATTATGGCTCTCAACTGTTCTGGTGTCGCCATTGTTCTACCCGTGCAAAGATTCACAAATAAATATTTCAATAATACTTAAAATATATTTAATTTCTCATAAACCAAAAGACTCTATTATTACAAATTTTGAAAATCACTAAAAAGAAGGAGGTTATACAATTCGGCTGAATGTTGCTTTTTTTATATTTGTGACTCCAGAACTCAGTCACTTCTGATCCGATTTTGAAAATTTTTGGTACAGATTTTTTTTACAGATTGGTCCCGTTTTTAAAAACAGTTCATAATCTTAAAAATTAAAGGGTGTCCCCATACAACATACATTTTTTTTACGCGTATTATGAACTGTAAAGGGCGATTTTGTAAAATTTAAAATGACTGCGTATTACTATGGCCCACAAAAACAAAAAATTATACAAAAATAAATCTAAAAATTAAAGGGTGCCCCCATAATTGATGTAAATTTACTTATATGGGCCTATCTTTTGAACCGTTATAGATAAACGGTTGCAAATTTGACAGAATGTCGATTGCTATGGCCGTTATAGTAACAAGTATTAATATTACAAATTATAAATTGAAGGGTGCGCCAATAGTTCATTAAATTTGATGTATATGGGCCATACTTTTGAACAGTTGTAGACAGACGCTTGAAATTTACAACGAATCTGTATTCCTTAGTCCGCTATAACAAAAAGTATAAAATTTGGATTTGGAAGTTAAAGGGTGTTCCAATAGTTAATGTAATTTTGTGTATGTGACCAAACTTTTGAACCGTTACTCTTAAAAATTAAAGGGTGTCCCCATACAACATACATTTTTTTACGTGTATTATGAACTGTAAAGGGCGATTTTGTAAAATTTAAAATGACTGCGTATTACTATGGCTCACAAAAACAAAAAATTATACAAAAATAAATCTAAAAATTAAAGGGTGCCCCCATAATTGATGTAAATTTACTTATATGGGCCTATCTTTTGAACCGTTATAGACAAACGCTTGCAAATGGGACAGAATGTCGATTCCTATGGCTGTTATAATAACAAGTATTAATATTAAAAATTATATATTAAAGGGTGCGCCAATAGTTCATTTAATTTGATGTACATTGCCATACTTTTTAAGAGTTATAGACAGATGCTTGGAATTTACAGCGAACCTGTATTTGTAAGTCCGCTATAACAACAAGTATAAAATATGGATTTAGGAGTTAAAGGGTGTTCCAATTGTAGATGTAATTTCGAGTGTGTGACCGCATTTTTAAACCGTTATAGACAGAACGCTGAAACTCAAAAAAGACCTGTATTGCTTAATCCGCTATATCAACGAGTTTATAATTTGAACTTAGAAATTTAGGGGTGTCCCATAACTCATTTATATGCGCCTAGCTTTTGAACCGTTATAGACAAACGCTTGCAAATTGGACAGAATGTCGATTGCTATGGTCGTTATAGTAACAAGTATTAATATTTAGAATTACAATTTAAATGGTGCGCCAATAGTTCATTTAATTTGATGTATATTGCCATATTTTTTAAAAGTTATAGACAGACGCTTGGAATTTACAACGAACCTGTATTGGTAAGTCCGCTATAACAACAAGAATAAAATATGGATTAAGGAGTTAAAGGGTGTTCCAATAGTAGATGTAATTTCGAGTGTGTGACCGTATTTTTAAACCGTCATAGACAGAACGCTGAAACTTTAAAGGGACCTGTATTGCTAAGTCCGCTATATCAACGAGTTTATAATTTGAATTTAGAAATTAAAGGGTGTCCCATAATTCATTTATATGCGCCTAGCTTTTGAAGCGTTATAGACAAACGCTTTCAAATTGGACAGAATGTCGATTGCTATGGTCGTTATAGTAACAAGTATTAATATTTAGAATTATAATTTAAATGGTGCGCCAATAGTTCATTTAATTTGATGTATATTGCCATACTTTTTAAGAGTTATAGGCAGACGCTTGGAATTTACAACGAACCTGTATTGGTAACTCCGCTATAGCAACAAGTTTAAAATATGTGGCCGTACTTTTAAACCATTATAGGCAGAACTCTAAAACTTTAAAGGGACCTGTATTTCGAAGTCCGCTATATCAACGAGTTTATAATTTAAATTTTGAAATTAAAGGATGTCCCAAAATTACTGTAGATTTACTTATATAGGCCTAACTTTTGAACCGTTATAGACGAACGCTTGTAAATTTGAACCAATGTCGATTTTGGTATGGCCATTATAGTAACAGCTGATAATTTTTAAAATTATAAATTAAAGGGTGCACCAATAGTTTATTTAATTTGGTATATGGCCATACTTTTAAACAGTTGTGGACAGACGATTGAAATTTACTAAGAACCTGTATTACTAACTCCTCTACAACAACAAGTATAAAATTTGGATTTGGAAATAAATGGGTGTCCCAATAGTTGATATAATATGTACATTTATATATGTATGTGGCTGGACTTTTGAACCGTTGTAGGCAGTCAGCTGAAATTTACAAGGAATATGTTTTGCTTAGTCCGCTATAATAAGAAGCTTATAATTTAAGTTTAGAAATTAAACGGTGTTCTCAAAATTAATGTGATTTGTTCTGTGTGGCCTTATTTTTTGAACCGTTGTATACTATCACCTTAATTTTAGACAGAATATCTACTTCTTTATTTGGTATAATAAGAAGTATAAAAATGTTATATTATAAATTAAATAGTTGATATAATGCGATGTATATGGGCAAACTGTTGAACAGACAGATGGTTGAAATTTTCACAGAACCTGATTGCTAAATCTACTACAACAGCAAGTATTTGAAATTAAAGAGTTACCCTACAGTTGCTGCAATTTGATGTATATTGCCAAACTATTGAACAGTTGGAAAAGTGTAAAGTTTGGAGATATAAGTGTATCCCAATAGTTAATGTAACCTAATTTATGTGGCCATACACTTGAAATGAAATCTGTTTTGAAGTCGGTTTTTTTTGCAAGAATTATTTATCTTTACTTTTAGAAAAATTTTGTAGCTGATTATTTATCTTTCTTATTTTATATTGAATGGTTTTTGTATTATTTAGTCCTAAAGTCATTGGAAAAATTTAATTTTTCTATTTTTCTATTCACCTCACTTTTTTATTGTCTTAACTTTTTAGTTTTGAATTTTAAAACATTAATAAGAGACTTTTGTATATTTTCTATTTAAATTTAGCTCTATTTTTAGACTTGACTTTTTAGCTTTTACAATTATTTCAACTCTTATTTTAAAGTCTTCCTTTTAGCCACTTTATTTTTTTTTTTAGATTTTAAGATGTTTAGTTTATAGTTTCTTATTAAAGATTTTTATGTTATTTAGTTCCTAATTTTTCTCAATTTATTAAAATTTCAAAGTGTTTTTAAAGGTTTATTAAACCTTTTAGCTGTTAGTATTTTTAATTTTATGTTAAAAATTCTCACTTTTTTGGGTTGTTTTTTTAAATGTCTTTAAGGTTTTTTAACTCTTGGGGTGTTAAATTTAACGTTAAATTCTTCACCTTGTTTCAATTTAAAAAAATGTTTTTCTTTATAGAAATTTTTTAGTTTTATAACCCAGTTGGGCGCCAATTAATTTAAGTTTCTTTTTAGATTTTATTTATTGTTAGAACTTCACGTTCTGTTTTCTTTGAGTCTCCTTAAAAAACTAAACTTAAATATTTTACTTATAAATGAGTAGCCAACAGCTACTGCATTAAATGCTGATACCGCAACTCGTGTACTGAGCAAGTTACTTAAAAACACTCTGCCTTCAGTATAACAGACGCACAGTCAGCATAATGTCATTGAATATTTATGGGAAACAAACTAAAAGGGAATTAACCCATTATGGTTCAAGTGCCAGTTTATAAAGCAACGTCGATTACGTTAACTTACATATGTGTGTAATTCACACGTGAGTGTTCTTACTTACGCGTTGATGATTTGTAAGTTTTTCTTGCATTAAAACAAATGTTGAACCAGTATAATATTTATAATAGTAATAAATAATAATAATTAATGAATTAATAAAACCTAAAAAATAATACTAAAAATGAATTAAATAATACTAAAGCTAATACTTACCCCAAATATTTGCTTTACTTTTAAGTTTTTTGTTGATTTGCTGAAAATGTTAAAAGTAACAGGTATGCTGATAACTGATGCATCAGTATACCTACAAAAATAAAATTACTTGCAAAGTAATATCAAAATCGAAAGGTTGTGTTTTTATTGAAGTGTTCTCTATTAAAGTGTTTTTCCTTAAAGTTTTAGTTTTTTCACCACAGTGCCCTATTTTCTTTCAAATTATAATTTAATTAATTTAAAATTTCTAAAAAAAATATTAAGAATGAACATTTTGGCGTTCGAGCAAGTGAAAAATAGAAAACAAAAATAAAAAAGTGATAAGTTATTTCATTTTTTAAAACAATTAAGTTTTATAATTTAATTAAAACTTAAAAAATAAACAGTAAATAGTTTAACACAAACAAACAATAATACAAAAGTTTAAGCATACCTACAAATATAAAAATTATTTACTTAAACAGTGCTACAAGTTTTAAAATATTATACAAAACGAATAACATAAAACAAAACACAATCACACAAACTATACTGTTTTCAACAAAACAAACATAAAATAACAACACATAAAACACAAATAAACCATATAAATAAACAGTGATTAATCATAAAAATACAAAAGTTTTTATACAAATTATAAACACGACAACAGTGCAAAAGTTTTAAACGAACACAGAAACGAAAACGTAAACATAAACATAACAAAAATAAACAGGTTCACATCTTATCCAGACGTTCACCCAGATGCCACGTTGCCGCTGTATCATTTGTAGAGCAGAACTTAATCAGGGGAGTAACTCCGAAACAGGACCAGTGGTAAAAAGTTTAAAAAATATAAATGTGTTATTACCTTAAATTTGAAAATTAATCAAATTTAAGATTTTTGTAAATTATTCGAAAATTAATTTCGCTTTGGAAGTCGAACACAGAATATATTTTTTACACTTAAATAATTGTGAAACATTTCATTTATTTGTTATATATAAACAAAACCCACCCTTAAAAGTGAAACTCAACGCGAGTGTTAATAATTTTGATAATATACAAACATACAGATATATCCAGCAAAAAATTTTTCAAAAGGTAATCGAGTGTGGAATTAAGCATTTTTGGCAGAAGCACTTCCTAACTAGATTGCCAACTTAATTATTTTAACAAAGCATGAGACTTTTATAATTAATTACTGAGAATCGATTACATTAATTATTGTAGGAAATAATAAGTACCATTAGTACGGTAGTTTCTTTTATCATAAAGAACTAGTTCCATTACTACTTCTTTTTTGGAAACTAAGGTAATGTGTTTTGTAAGCGAGTAACAAAATATGGTAATCACAAAAGTAAGTCATTATATGGCAAGTACTTTTTATGGTAATGTCAAATTTTTTGCTGGGTAATAAACTTGTGCCAAATCGTTCAATTATATGCTGTAATGTTATGAATAAATTACAAAAAAGTGTGTTGCAACAAGGTGGTCTTATTGTGGTGGGTGCTCCCAGACGCTTAGGACGCTTTGTTTAGATTCTTTCTTTTAGATGGCTTCGCTTTACTTCAACAAGGCTATACAGATCTTGAGTTTAGCTATAAAGTATATATCTGACATCTTATGTATAGCGATGTCGATTGAGCGATGTTCGTCTCTCCGTCCGTGTTAGTGTCGATAGAAGTGCTATTGAACTAAAAAAACCATAAACCAGTTTGGAGTTTGGAAAGTATTTGATAAAATAATAAATTTACAAGGATTTGCAAAGTCCGCTATAAGAACAATTATACAAATTGAATTCAGAAAGTAAAGGGTGTTCCCATAACTGATGTATTTAAACCTATATGGCCCTTTATTTTAAACCGTTATATACACACTTGAAATTTAGACAAAATGAGCATTACTTTGTCTGGTGTAATAATAAGTTGTGTAAAATTAATTATATGGCCAAACTGTAGAACAGTTTTAGGCAGAACCTGTTTGCTAAGTCCGCTATAACAAAAATAATAAAATCAGAATTTGGAAATTAAAGGGTGTCCCAATAGTTGATGCAATTTGATGTATGTGGCCAAACTTTTAAACCGTTTGAAACAGATAAAATCTGTTATGAAGTCGTTTTTCCTGCAAGAATTATTTACTAGATATATACCCAACTATTTTACCTTTGCCTTTAAACGCCAGTTAAAATAAACAATTCCAGTTGTTAATTAAATCTTAGAAAATAAATATTTATTGTAAAATAGTTATAGTTTTAAAAACTTTTATTTACATGTGTATGTATAATTGATATTTCTTTTTTAAATTTTCAAAAGTTTTTATTTTATGTTTTGTTTATTGAATGACCGAAAGAATTATCAACGTATTAAAAACAAAATAATTTTAATTAAAAAAACTTATGTTCTGTTTCTGCATTAGAAACGATCAACTCGTTTGAGAAATTTGTATAAAAAGGGCTTAGTTTTTTGAGTTATTTCAATATACATTTTTCTGAAGTTTAAAAACAACTTGAGATTTAGTTAAAATTATTTTTACAAAACTAAGATTTTGATAGTTTTTCAAAACTTATTCTTTTTTGTAATTAACTTCTTTTAATTTCCATTTCAAAAGTTTTAATTATTACTGAACTTAAACAAATAATCTAATTATTAATAAAATAATATGTGTATGCATGTGTATATTTGTTTGCTATTAAAAAATTTTTGAAAAATTTATAGATTTTGTTAAAAAGTATATATATTTACAACACAAATTTTTCATGTTTTAATTTTCTAGTTATTTGAAAATTTTTTATAACTATTAAAATTAACTTTTTTTTGTACACACAGAAAAATTATTGGTAAAAATTCAGTTGATATGTTTAAAATTTAATTATTGATATAATTATTTGATTTTTAATATAAATAAATTATAGTTTTGAATTATTTTTAACACTAAGAGCTAACAAATGATATTTGCGGCTCTTAAAAAAGTTATCGTTGCCGATTTGTGTATTTACTAAAATCTATTGTATTAAATGGAAGATACAACCAAACTTATTCAGCACATTACTACAGAATACCAAATTTTGGTAGTTAGAATCATAAAAATCAATTGTGTCTTTTAAAATCGAAAAATGTTTGACATAATTAAAATGATTTGTACATAATATACAAAAAAATAATCAATATTTCTGTTTAAAAATACAAAGATACATATACTGTTAGTGGTAAAAAGTTCTCCAATATTGTAGAAAGGTAAGTCTAAAATCAATCTCACAAAGACATTTGTAAATTAAAAAAATTCTAAAATGTTAAATACACTTCATAGCAGCAAAATTGGCGGTATGGGATGAAAATTTGAAGAAACTACATACATATGTCGTAAAGAAGGATCATGATGTAAAGGAAGGCTGCAAACATGAAATTTATAAAGTGTAATCTTATTCCTGTAATTTATTTTTTTAAATAAAAGTAAATATTAACATATTTTATTGTTTTATTTAATTCACAATAATACTTTATAGTCACCCAAGAATAATTTTTTTAAATAGTTGTGAGTGCCACATTCATTCAGTTATTACAACCGAATTCAATATAATACACACAACCGACAAAATTTGATTGGCAACGAATTCGGTTCTCAGAACGAATTTCTGTTCTCTGTGTACATTTAGGCATTTTAGAAAGAATTTCGTTTACATTGTTTCGTAAACAAAATTATATTAAAATAAATATTAAAAATTGTTTGTAGAATTTTTTGTACTTTTGACTAGTAAAAGTTACATATCGTTTTATTATTGTACTCCTTTTTTGGTCAAAATAAAATTGTTCAACAAAAAAAAAGCAGGTTTGTTAGAAATAATCTAAAAAGAAAAAAGCAAAAGCACAATTATAGTTTTGGCAAATCGATTTGTATATTTTAATACATTACCTTTTAATATTTTTAGGGCCTACATATTTCGCTGAAGAAAAATAAGGCTTGAAACTTTGCTTGATTTTAAATATGTACGTCTATCATTCAAAATTTTACCCATCGAGGAAAAGATTCTTTCACAGGGTACTGAAGTGGCCAATATACATAGCCGTTTAAGAGCGAAAGAATAAACCCTTGGATACAACATTTTTCTTTCGTTCCACCAAATAAATGGATCGTTTGTCCGTTCCAAATATTCTTCGTTAAGGTACTTATCAAATTCCCTTATAGCTGCTGCTGAATTGTTACCGGGACAAACAGTTTTATTGTACTACTGGCCGTACTCCGCCTAAAAGCTAAATACTTCCCCTGTACTTGCGGAAGCTGTTTCTTGAGGATTAGTATCTTCAACAGTAGTACCTGGCAGGCTTATTGTACACAATCGTGTCCTTAAGTTTTTTACAGCTGCCTGATAAGCAATTTCGTTTTTAAAACCCATTCTTTTAAAAAATTTTTGAAAAATTTATAGATTTTGTTAAAAAGTATATATATTTACAACACACATTTTTCATGTTTTAATTTTCTAGTTATTTGAAAATTTTTTTTATAACTATTAAAATTAACTTTTTTTTTTGTACATTTAGGCATTTTAGAAAGAATGTTGTTTACATTGTTTCGTAAACAAAATTATATTAAAATATATATTAAAAATTGTTTATAGAATTTTTTGTACTTTTGACTAGTAAATGTTACATATCGTTTTATTATTGTACTCCTTTTTTGGTCAAAATAAAATTGTTCAACAAAAAAAAAGCAGGTTTGTTAGAAATAATCTAAAAATAAAAAAGCAAAAGCACAATTTTAGTTTTGGCAAATCGATTTGTATATTTTAATACATTACCTTTTAATATTTTTAGGGCCTACATATTACGCTGAAGAAAAATAAGGCTTGAAACTTTGCTTGATTTTAAACATGTGCGTCTATCATTCAAAATTTGACCCATTGAGGAAAACATTCTTTCACAGGGTACTGAAGTGGCCAATATACATAGCCGTTTAAGAGCGAAAGAATTAACCCTTGGATACAACATTTTTCTTTCGTTCCACCAAATCAATGAATCTTTTGTCCGTTCCATATATTCTTCGCAAATTCCCTTATAGCTGCTGCTGAGCTGTTATCGGGACGAACAGTTTTATTGTACTCCTGGTCGTACTCCGCCTAAAAGCTAAATACTTCCCCTGTACTTACGGAAGCTGTTTCTTGAGGATTAGTATCTTCAACAGTAGTACCTGGCAGGCTTATTGTACACAATCGTGTACAATCGGAATGATTTCATGAATATAATCCCAGTCCTACAAGGAAAGCAACAAATCTGGACGTTTTATCGAAAGAGTTGATGTAACATCATCCTTACTGGTGACAATTCTAGCATTAAGAAAGTGGAGTTCCAACGTGTTTCAACGTCCTGCTTAAGTTAAAGCTCTGTTAATCCCATTTGCTTTTGGATTTCGAAAAGCTTTTTAAGGCCCTGGGAACTTCTATGAAAATATTCCACTATTTTTCTAACCTTTGCTATGGTTTCTCCAACTTCACTTAAAGCTGCTTGAACTACTAAGTTGACAGAATGTGCAAAACAACCCACGGCTCCAATTTCCTTCGCGAACTGCTGCAACAATATTTGCAGCATTGTCACTTATAATTGCTGTTACCTTATTGGAAATTTCAAACTCCAACATAGTTTTTTTTTTTAAATTGCACAAATTTTCAGCAGTGTGCCTCTCTGAAAATTGATCGCACGCAATCAAAAAGGACTTTAGCTGCGTTTCTTCATCGATGAAGTGCGCTGTTATTGCTATATAGCTGGCGTTTGTCCTACACGTCCAACTACCTGTGGTGAGACACACTGCTACAGATTTACAAATGCTTGCTTGTACGTTTTCAAGAATTTCCATATGAACAGTTGGAAGAAGGTTTTGAGATAACGTCTTTCTGGTTGGCAGCTGGTATCCTGGACAATATGACACTTCATGAATCAGTTCTCTGATTTCCGGCTCATCTACAAATCGCAACGAATGATTCCCTTGAGCCACCGCTTTCAGCACGAGCCTATCAATACGTTGGACTTTTCGAATCGGAGGAGGTTTGCGGATGAACTGGGATATTGTTTGCTGCTGCAGTTTAATTTGTGAGCTGATAATAGGTTGTGAGCTGGAAATAGGTTGTGAGCTGGAAATAGGTTGTAGGCTGGTAAAAGAATGTAGGCTGGTCGAAGGCTGCTCTACAGAGATTTCTTGGGAGCACAAATCTATGGCTACCTGTCGCTGTAGTGACCGAGGTGTTAAGGGAAGCTTGAATTTTAAGTGGCTTAAAGAGGCTTTGCAATAGTTGCATACGGCACGATCTGCTCCATCTTCTGTGAAATGAAGCCATATTTCACTGCTTTTCCTAAAAGCCATTTATTTTTATTATAAATATTTTTATATGAAATCACTTATTTTAATTTGTACACACTTTTCACTTTTTTTAAGCACTATAAAGCTACTTTTTAATTATTTTAATTTTTTACAAAATTGAACGACCATGACCGGTGCACAAAGGAGCCAAAGGCGTTCACTAAAAAGACCGCATCACCTCCTTCAATTGACTGATTTGTTCGATTTGGGTCGTTCGTTCACGAACGACATAGCTTTAATATATAATTTATTCTCTTTATTTTTTAGAGATAAATTAATATTCTTTAATTGCCGTCGGTATTGCTATATCATTAAAATAACTTTTATTGCTTTGAAAAATACACGAAAGTATTCGCGAGTGTTCATTGTGTTTATTTTAAATAATTTAATGAATGTTATATTTACATTTTCTTTTACTCTTACATTCGTTGTTATTAAATTTTTAAGATCAGTGTTTCATTCCGAGTGTTCCTATACCACTTGTATTATTATTTACTCTCAGCTAATAACAGTGTGGTGCGTTCACACTAGCATCGAAAAGTTAATTTTCATACAGTTTTAATATATCAATTTATTTGTGTGTTCACACTAGCTTAAAAAACTAACATTCTACATTTTTATAAGACAAATTTGCTTGGATGTGCATACCAGCAGATTATATTTTATAATACTTAGATAATTAATGTGTAAACGATTTTACTTGGTTAGATACATATTTTAAGTATACCAAAGACTGTTTGAAGTGGTTTTAGGCAAAAATTAAATAAATTACTTTTAATTTCTGATCAGAATTTACTATTTTTTGGAAAATAAAAATAGATCTTAAAACTGTAAAGAATCCGGACATCGTGTAACCGACGATAGAATAATATTTTATAATTCTTTTAATCCAAAAAATCTTTAATTTCTAATTTGGAATATAATTCGGCCAATAAATTAATTTGGTAAATTTAAAATTGGTTTTGAGGAATAAAGTAAAGCAGAAGTTATACAATGCCTAGTAGAAAACATCAACATTCTCCTTCCAGATCGGAAACTTTGGAGAAATTAATGGAAAAGAAAGCAAATTTGTACAAAATATAGTTAGAATTCAGCAATCTATAAAGAAAAAGACGATATCTTTTAAACATATGGAATTTGAATGTCGCTTGGACATTTTAAAAATTTATATTGACCAAGCAATGAAACTCCAATCAGAGGTTGATAATTTAGTTCCCGATAATGACGATAGAGCTGAGTTTGAGGACATTTGTGTGACAACAAAATCAATGTTTTTGAGTCTACTGGCTAAAATAGGCAGCCAAACTTGCCTGAAATCTCTTTCAGTGCACAAACACATCAATTAAGACTCCCAGATATGAAGCTCCCCAAATTTAGTGGAAATAGGAAGTAGCCACTCCATTAGAGCCAGGATACCAAGTATATTGCTCAAATAAAAATTTAAAAAAAGTCAACAAAACAAAATATCAATCATCAATCGGTGTTTTAATGTATTTGGTGTTATCTACAAGACCTGATATTTTACTATCGGTCACTAAATTGGCGCAGAGAAATTGTGAAGCAGCTTACATACATGTCTTTAGATATTTGATTTTAAACTACATTAGAAGAAAACTGGAAAGCCAATTCAGTGCTATGTTGATGCAGATTGGGGTGAAGATTCATCTGATAGGAAGTCTTTTTCCGGTTACGTCTTAACAGCGGCAGATTGCCTATTTTCTTAGAGCTCCAAAAAGCAAAACATAGTATCATTAAGCAGTACAGAAGTGAAAAAACTTCAAGGTGAATTAAGATTTGATGCTAAAGGTCCAATGACTATGTACAACGACAACCAAGGTGCTAGGTGCCTTATGAAGAATCCAATGTATCATCCAAGCAGTAAACATATCGGTATTAAATACCATCACGTCCGCGATATGTATTCCAAAGGCGAAATTAAATTAAAGTTTATGCCAACTGATGAGATGATTGAAGATATTTTAACCAAAAATGTATGTAGGGTTAAACATTATACATTTACTTATTGTATGGGTTAAATTAAAGCACTTTTACAGCTTTACGAATTGTGTTGAAATTAAAGCAACACAATTATGTTCATATAAATGAGTAATGGTAAGCCATACAAAATAACGATGTTTTATGTTATTTCGAATTCTTATTTATATTAATGTACTTTTATTTTTTCCTCGCAATTCTTTGTGATCATTCAAGTAATAAAGTTTCCTTATTTTGTAGCTGATTGTGTATTGTTATTTCAACAAAAAATAGTTTTTTTTATCAGTCTCATGGATTACACAAGGTTTTATCGTAAAAAAAAAGTTAAAAATTTTATGAATTTGCTAGGAACAAAAAATTTAAAAATCTACTTAAAAAACTGAAAGTACTTTTTGACCAAAATTTCACATTTTTTCAACTTTTTATGAGTCAAAGAAACAAAATTGTTTACAAGTTACTTCCTATAGTTTTAGTTTTCTTAATCTGCATTTAATATAGTTCATCCTTATATTTTAAAAAAACTACTGGTGAAAAACCAAAAAAAGGCCAAGGTAAAAATTTTGTTTTTATATTGGTTCATTTTTGATAAAGTTAAAAGCTCTGCAACATTTTTCAAATTCGTAGTTGCCTACTATCCTGTACTGCAACATGGTAAACCCAAATGCACTAGGCGAAAAGCTTAGATCCTCCTTTATAAATCGCAGTTTTTTTTCATGAAAATCGGGTAATTAGTTTAGAAGACGTTTATTCCATTTTTTATTTTACGCCACTGTGCGTTCCGATACTTCATGTAATTTGACCTATATGGCGCTGTCTTTTGTACCGTTATATACAAAAACATGCCTAGTAAAGTATAACAACGTGCACAGATATATCTGTTTATATCAGTTTTTGTATGTCTACTCCTATGACGGCGTATAGATGAGTACTTTTGTGTTTCTGATATAAGTTGATATTGTTATTTTTTTTTATTGGATGGATGCGAATGAGTAAAGAGAGAATGAGAGTAACATATCTGTTATTCTATGTTTCATACAAACGGATATAAACAGATGTTGATGGTTGTACCATAAGTACTTATTGTATGCTGCGAATCAATATTCATTCATACAAAAATTAAATTATTGTTTCTGATCAATATTTTTAATTGTTATATTAAGTTTTATTAAAGTTGAATATACAAAACTGAATTTTTGAACAACAAATTATGAATTTAATGCGTATAATTGTATTAAAAATACATTACGAGTAATAATAACTTTTACCAGCGATTACAACAGTTCTAGGGATACAAAAACTAAATAAATATATGTATGCATGTTTCTATATTTAAAAAGACGAAAAGCCTGATAATTTAAAATCAATTAAAATATATTTTTATGTTAAGTTTGTTTTCAAATACCTTTTGAATCCAAATTATTTTTAATAAATACGGCCGAAAATAATAAAAATTGAATTTAAAAATAAATTATGAATATTTAAATATTTTTAGCAAAAATAAAAATAATTTTTTCATTACCATTAAAATTTCATTGGCATTAGTTGAAATAATGAAAAAGGCAAAAAAATAACAGCGATATCATGCTAATAATTTTATTTTAATTATTATTGTTTTAATAATAGTAATGGAATGGAATTACAACTATGAATAATAAAATTATAAAAATAAACCTTAACCCCTTCGTTGATGGATATACATTCGAAAATTTTAATAATTTATTTAATTTAAATGAGATAGGAATAAAACTTGATGTCTGATATCTAAATTTAACTCAAACCCCAGCTAGCAAATCTTATTACTTACTCGAAAACAAAAATATATTCTTATAGTGCCTAATGTTAAAACGTACATATTTTACCAGATTTTTGTGATAAAGATGTCACTTTTCAATTTTGAATAAATTTTATTCTCTATTTTTTTAATGCAGAAAAGAGGTTTTGTTTAGTACAAGTTAGAAATTTCGAATGTACAAATAACATAACGATAATATCCTTCTAAGTGCATAAAAAATAAAAATTGCGTTATTTAATATGTACATATATAAAAGGGACAATATTATTACTAAATGTATTTCTAGAAGTGTAAATGTTTTCCCTAATTTATTTTTATTGAAATTTTTCGAAACTTCTTTTTTATGTACATATGCATGTACAGATGTATGTAATAAACCTTTTTTACATATTAATTTTAACTTTTTACTAGTTTTTATCAAAAAGGAATCTATTTTATTTAAATAAACATATAAAAAAATTCCTTAGTTGAATTAATTCTATTCTCATAACTCAACGCGCGATTAGACAAATATATATTAATTTTTCATTTGTTTTTATAAAATAAAATTATCATTAATATTAGAAATATTGCTAATTTTACATTTAAAATCATTTAAACTAATTACTAAAGCTAAACAATAATAATTACAATTCGGGTTCTTGCTTTTATCACAAGCAGCACACAATTATCTAAAATATCTGTTTCATAAACTGATATATCCAAATACTCATGGTACAACAGATATTTAAGAGTAAAAAACTGATAATTTTCTCACTCTATGCAAAACCATAAACAACTGTATGTGTTTATATCCATAGTATGAGTATGCACAAGCGAAAGCATACAATATCAACTACACTCATGCGTTCTTTTGTATATGTTGTAACTGATATGTATATGATATATCTGTTTTTGCTATACTATATATATAGTAAGAAGTATAAATATTACAAATTATAAATTGAAGGGTGATACAAAAGTTGTTGTAATTTGTTGAACAGTTTTAGACAAAGGGTTGAAATTTTCAAAGAATCTGTATTGCTAAGCCCACTATAGCAGCATGTATATAATTTAGATTTCTAAATCAAAGGTTGTCCCAGTTGTTGATGTAAAATGATATGTGTAGCTAAGCTTTAGAACCGTTGTAAATAGAAAGCTAAAATAATTTTTGAAAGTCTGTTCTTTTGATTTTAGATTTCGAACACGGAAAGATCATTTGACAAGATAATGCGATTTTATTTTTATTATCTTAGAAAACTCTGTTTCTGACTGTTGGACTGTTTGGCGTTGAGGAATTTATTATCGGTATATATTTTTAGTAGAGTATCGGAATGCTCTCTCTCTCTCTCTCTCTTTTAGTTTTTGCTGCTTCCTTTCATAAATGTATAAAAGGCTAGAAAATATATATTTTTTTTTTCAGAGAAATAAATTTTCACGCAAGTACTCATTTATGAGAAATTTTTATAAATGAAAAAATCGTAGAAAAAATTTGTCATTAAACGTTCGTTTAGGTTTATATACGCCTATAATTTTATGTTCTACTGCCAGCGTATATACTCGTGTGTTATAAAATACTTTTTTTGTTTGTTTTGGAGTATATGTAGATGTAAAATGTGTACTTTTATGGTTTACTTCATCCTTCAGTGATCTTTAGAATGTTACAAAGTTTTCCCCACTACTTATTTTAAAACCAAACATTTTGTGTAATTGCTTTATTAAATTTATTTATCTCTAATGTATCTGAAATAAACAAAAAATTTACATGTCGTTAACTTAAAATAAGACTTTTTTTCACGATTTAATTTGAACGTTTTAAAAAAATGTAAAGCTCAAATATTAATACAGTAATAAATTACTGAAAGATTTAAAATAGTGAATGAGTTTTCAGAAAAAAAAACCGCGAATGCAGCCATTCTATTTTTAAGTTGATTTATTAAAAAAATATTTATTTACGAGTATATATAAAAATACAATGTAAAAATATTTGGATTTTACACGTATTTTGTCTTCTGCGACATCAAGATTCTAAAAGTTCAGGTTTCCTATGAGTAAATTAAAAAGGGATTTTTTAGAAGGTTTTAACCCTAATGTAAGAAATTTTGTCCATAATGCGCTAAATAAACGCTCCACAGAAACTTGTGTAGCGGAAACGGTAAGTATAGTCTCAATAAGTTGCTTCATTTCCTCTTCGAGTACATTATCTCTTTGTGAATCATATACCGCTGAAATCAGTATTTCGTATTGGGAATAGCAGCTTCATAAATTTAAATAGCTCAGTGATTTCTTCATAGACTACTCACTAACACAATTCTAAAATACGTATATTAGTATTCAAATAGAATCACATTTTAAAGCTAAAAGTAAATTTTGTTTTCTGTATGCGTTTTGTTGAAGCTGAGCTTTTTGCAATCATTCTTACGATTGAAATCTGCTTTAGATCACTGGTAGAAAACGGCGCGCAATTGAAATTAAAGCTAGAATCTCGATATATTGCAGTTTGGAATAGTACCCTTTAATTCCAAAATGCAAATTGTATACAGTTTTGCCATATACGTGAAACTAAATGAACTA
This sequence comes from Gymnosoma rotundatum, assembly GCA_916610165.2. Taxonomy (NCBI): domain Eukaryota; kingdom Metazoa; phylum Arthropoda; class Insecta; order Diptera; family Tachinidae; genus Gymnosoma; species Gymnosoma rotundatum. The sequence continues at coordinate 76,508,651 of OU744337.1, forward strand.
TTGGAGCACCCTTTAATTATACAACAGTCGGAGTAATCAACATCCCATCAAAATTTCAATCGTTTATCTATAACGATTCTCAAGATAGGCCCATATAGGTCCATTAACGTCACCTAAGGGGACACCTTTTAATTTTTAAATTTGCTTTTGTATTAATTTCTGCTATTGGGATCAAAAGTGATGCAAAGTATACATAAAAAACATTTTACGGGTACAGCCCTTTATTTGAAAAATTATAAGCTTTTAATAAAGAATTATTACCTTTTTAAAAAAAAGGTTTTCAAAATGTATCCAGAAATGACTGTTATGGAGGCACAAACATAAAAAAGCAACATTCAGACGAATTGTTAACCTTCTATTTGTTTTTTATTTGTTTAATTTTAGAATATTTTTTTATTACGTTTACTGCTTCCGTTAACTGATTTATTTGGGCTTGTGTCTTTGTGTTAATATCAATTTGCCTGTTTTCTAACTCTACTAGCTGTCGTTGGTTAAATCTGACTGTTTCGAAGTCATCAAAATCAGGTGTTCCAGCGACGACCTTAAAGGCAGTGCCCAGAATATTAATGCTTCTTGCGTGTCGATGGTGAATGTTCAATGATGCTAAAATGGTCTTGATTCGAGGTAAGTCCGGGTTCAAAATTCATCAGCCATCTCGGAGAACACCGTTAAGTTAGTCATATGCTGTAGATAGTCGAAATCTTACCATATGGTTACATTCCCGTCCGTAATAGGGATATAGACGGAATTAGAATAGTCAGTTAATTTTGGTGCGACCCTCCAAAGTGGAAGCATCAGAAGCCAAATCCTATGGGAAAACAATAAAAGAGAAACTTCAGCAAAAGCAACTAACGATAAAAAAATTTAAGAATGTAATTCTGAAAGAGGTTGTTCTTGTGGACCACCCTCCCTCTAAGAAGAACCGTGGTTCCCAAATCTGCTTCTACTCTTTTTTCCGTATACAAAGGGGTTAATTTGTTCCCTAGTCTCTTATTGCTTTTTACGAGCACACGATCTCCTACGTCAAAGATTATATTTTGTCTGGAAGGATTATGTCTGTCAAGCTGGTCTTGTTGAGCCTTTATAATTTTATCCTTTATTTCTTTTCTGATTTCAATTGTCGAACTATGAACAACGTCTTTAGGTTTTCTGTTGGTCATCGAATGAATAGTTCTATTGTACTTAGCGGTAGCTAACATTATTAGCTCTATTATGCTGTCAATGTTTGTCTCAAGCTTTAAACACCTAGTAATCTCTGTGAGGGTGATATGGAAACGTTCTACCTGACCATTCGAAGTGCTATGGAGTGGAGGTGCGTTTGCTACTTCGACACAGAATTGGTTTCTCAACATAGAAGTGATGGTTTCAGATTTTAACGATGGCTCATTGTCACAGTATATGCTTCTTGTATCCGGAAGAGGTTCATTAGTTTCGGTTGAACCACAGCGAATTTGGAAAATTTATCCACGCAAGTGAGGAGGTATTTTTTGTCTGTGAAGAATATGTCGATGTGCAGCATTTCCGCTACGTAAGACGGTACTGGGGTTTCACCGATCTCCTGCACACGCGGATGTCTGTCATATTTGGCTTTTGTACAGATCCTACAGTTTGCCACAACTTCATTTGCTAATTTGGTCATCTATGGAAAATAATAATCGCAAAAATATGTTTTACATTTTCCTGAGCCGCCCTATGGGCACAATAATTTTCTGTGTTTACTATTTCCATCTGTTCGTTCTTATTAAAAATATCCAATACCATTTTTCTACAGTGCCAATATCTAGTTGTTGGAAAGGATGTCACCAATTCGTGCTGAATACAAGCTAGCGTTGGAAGATCGCAGTGTATTGTATTTACTACTCTTGGTTTCACAGCCAGTTTTACTTCGTCGATGAGTATGTTCTTATCGGTGAACTCAATCACATGACGTGTTTTTTCGCCGAAGAGTATTAAATTTTGTTTATGCGCGAAACTTGCTCTTCTAGAACTATTTGGTTTCGAAAGCAGTTGAGTGGCTTGTCCGTTGCTTCAATCGTGTATGTTAAGGACACTTCGCTATGGACTGTATCCATATTAGAGAGAACTTCTTCTTCTAGGGCGTGAATATTTTGCCGTGACAATGCGTCGGCGACATAATTTGCTTTGCCAGGCGTGTGGAAAATCTTAGCATTGTCCGAGACTGCAAACGTGAGGGGTTGGTGATCTGTGTAAATATTTAAATTTTTTACACCATAGAGATAGTTTCTAAGCTTCTGTAAAGCCCATACTATAGCTAGCAACTCGCGTTCGTTAGTTGCAAAATTCAGTTCTCTGTCTTACAAAGTTCTGGAAATCATAGTTATCGGTCTACCACCTTGTGATAGGACTGCCCCTAAACCCAACGAAGAAGCATCCTTCGTTAGATCGAATGGCTTCTTAAAGTCTGGGTAGAGCAACATGACTTCCTCTGAAGATAATATTGCTTTCAATTTATTAAACGAATCTGGTTTTCGCTGAAATTCACTTTAATTTTTTTTGACTGGTGAGCGGCCACCTTGCCGTTGTTGCCGTTTTGCTATCAAAGCAAAATCTTTAATGAAACATATATAGCAGCTCACGAGTCCCACAAAAGATCTGACATTGAACAGGGTGGTGGGCTGTTCATAGTCGCGAATCACTCCTACTTTATCAGGGCTTCTTTTAATGCTATTTCTGGTCACAACAAAGCCGAGATATTCAACGCTTTCCTTAAAAAAATTTGGTTTTCACGTGAGACTCTCATATTAGCTTTATGCAATTTATTCAAAACCCACGCAATGTGGTCAACATGATCGCTTTCGCTTTCTGAGAATATTATATCATCATCAATATAAACGTAGCATGTTTTTCCTATTTGCTGCCTAAGAACGTCATCGATAGCTCTCTGAAAAATGCTGGGAGCATTCTTCAAGCCGAAAGGAAGCCTGCAAAATTCATACTTCCCATTCCCAACAGAGAATGCCGTTTTTCCCTGTACTGCTCTGCGAGCGATATTTGGTGGAACCCTGATTTGAGATCGAGCGTTGTAAAATATCTTGCTTTTCCAAGATTTGATAAAATCACTGTAACGTCTGGAATGGGGTACCATTATATCCTCCACTTGTGTGAAATTCACATTTGCACACTTTAAAAATTTTATTGTCTCCGAACCGCTCTGAGTTCGGATTTGTTTGTTTTTAAAATCTAAATTTGTGTTCACCTGCGTTAGCAAGTCAAGGCCTATTACACCGTCGAATGTTGAAAGCGATGGCAAAATAAAAAAGTAATATTGGTATTGAATATGTTAACGATACATTTTTCATCAATGGTATGAAACCATGGATTGACTTAACCAAAAAAAGGGTTTTTTAATTGGGCTAAACTCTTTAGTTCCCGGAGAGGTATAATGTAGTTTTTGGAAACCCTGTGTGTCTATTAGCAGTCTAATGATTCTCCCCGCTACTACCCTTTCTATGAATGGCAGCAGGGAGTCCTGCCTAAAATAATTATCTGTTCAAATTCTTCTTCATCATCAATTTTCGATGAATTTCATTGTTATTCGTATTGTTCTTGTTCCCTTGAGACATCTTTTTGGGAAATGTAATTAATTCTCTGCTGTTTCGGTCCAGTAAAGCTAGCGGAGGTTTTGTTCTGATGCTTCACTGCCGGAACAGGAGCTTGGTTGCTATAATAACCCTGCGTAGGGTCCCTGTACCGCCAAGATGGCTGATTCCTTTAGTTTTGACAAGCAGGAGGACCATTATTATTGCCAGATTGAAATCCTGTAGACTGCCTGAAGCGGGATGAATTATCTACCTCCATTGGCACGACTTGTTATTCTTGTTGAGGGCCCCTCTTGCTAAAAATTTTATGTTTAAAAAAACGTGGGTTCGTATTTGTCTGATTTTCTGCATTAGTCATTCCGTTTCGTGATTTAAATCCAACTTTCTTTTTTTCGTTATCCTCTAGACATCTAGCATAATTACTAGCAAACAAATACCTCTTCGGCTAATGCCAAAGCAGAAGGTAAATCCTTCGGCTGGCCGAATTGCGTCCATTTTATATTTCTCGTTAAAAGTCGTCGCGATGGCTTTTTCGTACGTCATAATTGTTTTATTTGTCAACAAAGTCAGTCTCTTCTCAATCTCGTCGTAGAATTGAAGAATTGTCATATTTCCTTAACGAAGAATTGAGAGTTCTTGTTCGATTAAATAAATTTGTCGTTTATCAGAATAAGTGAAGTCTAAGCGGGCTATAATTGCCTTAAAATTTAGGACTGTATTGAAAGAGAGCACCATACCAGCTGCCCCCGCTATTTTATTTCGAATGATTGCCACAGCCCGATAATGCTTGCAACTACCATTGTAGTTCTCAAAAGGCTTATAGGCTGTATGTGCGTATTTATTGTTAGAACTTTACGTTCTGTTTTCTTTGAGTCTCCTTAAAAAACTAAACTTAAATATTTTACTTATAAATGAGTAGCCAACAGCTACTGCATTAAATGCTAATACCGCAACTCGTGTACTGATTAAGTTACTTAAAAACGTTCAGTACAACAGTCAGCATAATGTCATTGAATATTTGTGGGAAACAAACTAAAAGGGAATTAACCCATTATGGTTCAAGTGCCAGTTTATAAAGCAACGTCGATTACGTTAACTTACCTATGTGTGTGAATTACGCGTGAGTGTTCTTACTTACGCGTTGATGATTTGTAATTTCTTCTTGCATTAAAACAAATTTTGAGCCAGTATAATATTAATAATAAAAATAAATAATAATAATAATAATAATAAATGAATTAATAAAACCTAAAAAATAATACTAGAAATGAATTAAATAATACTAAAACTAATACTTACCCTCAAATATTTGCTTTACTTTTAAGTTTTTTGGAGATTTTCTGAAAATGTTAAAAGTAACAGGTATGCTGATAACTGATGCATCAGTATACCTACAAAAATAAAATTACTTGCAAAGTAATATCAAAATCGAAAGGTTGTGTTTTTACTGAAGTTTCTCTATTAAAGTGTTTTTCCTTAAAGTTTTAGTTTTTTCACCACAGTGCCCTATTTTCTTTCAAATTATAATTTAATTAATTTAAAATTTCTTAAAAAATATTAAGAGCAAGTGAAAAATAAAAAACAAAAATAAAAAAGTGATAAGTTATATCATTTTTTTAAACAATTAAGTTTTATAATTTAATTAAAACTCAAAAAATAAACAGTAAATAGATTAACACAAACAAACAATAATACAAAAGTTTAAGCATACCTACAAATATAAAAATTATTTACATTAAACAGTGCTACAAGTTTTAAAATATTATACAAAACGAATAACATAAAACAAAACACAATCACACAAACTATACTGTTTTCAACAAAACAAACATTAAATAACAACACATAAAACACAAATAAACCATATAAATAAACAGTGATTAATCATAAAAATACAAAAGTTTTTATACAAATTATAAACACGACAAACAGTGCAAAAGTTTTAAACGAACACAGAAACGAAAACGTAAACATAACAAAAATAAACAGGTTCACATCTTATCCAGACGTTCACCCAGATGCCACGTTGCCGCTGTATCATCTGTAGAGCAGAGCGTAATCAGGGGAGTAACTCCGAAACAGGACCAGTGGTAAAAAGTTTAAAAAATATAAATGTGTTATTACCTTAAATTTGAAAATTAATCAAATTTAAAATTTTTGTAAATTATTCGAAAATTAATTTTGCTTATCAAGTCGAACACAAAATATATTTTTTACAATTAAATAATTGTGAAACATTTCATATATTTGTTATATATAAACAAAACCCACCCTTAAAAGTGAAACTCAACGCGAGTGTTAATAATTTTGATAATATACAAACATACATATATAATTTATTCTCTTTATTTTTGAGAGAAATTAATATTCTTTAATTGCCGTCGGTATTGCTATATCATTAAAATAACTTTCATTGCTCTGAAAAATACACGAAATTATTCGCGAGTGTTAATTGTGTTTATTTTAAATAATTTAATGAATGCTATATTTACATTTTCTTTTACTCATACATTCGTTGTTATTAAATTTTTAAGATCAGTGTTTCGTTCCGAGTGTTCCTATACCACTTGTATTATTATTTACTCTCAGCTAATAACAGTGTGGTGCGTTCACACTAGCATCGAAAAGTTAATTTTCATAAAGTTTTAATATATCAATTTATTTGTGTGTTCACACTAGATTAGAAAACTTACATTCTACATTTTTAAATAAATTACTTTTAATTTCTGATCAGAATTTACTAGATTTTGCAAAATAATAAAAAAACTTAAAACTGTAAAGAATCCGGATATCGTGTAACCGACGATAGAATAATATTTTATAATTCTTGTAATCCAAAAAATCCTTAATTTCTAATTTGGAATATAATTCGGCCAATAAATTAATTTGGTAAATTTAAAATTGGTTTTGAGAAATAAAGTAAAGCAGAAGTTATACAATGCCTAGTAGAAAACATCAAGATTCTCCTTTCAGATCGGAAACTTTGGAGAAATTAATGGCAAAGAGAGCAAAGGTTGTACAAAATATAGTTAGAATTCAGCAATCTATAAAGGAAAAGACGATATCTTTTAACCATATGGAATTAGAATGTCGCTTGGACATTTTAAAAATTTATATTGACCAAGCAATGAAACTTCAGTCAGAGGTTGATAATTTAGATCTCGATAATGACGATAGAGCTGAGTTTGAGGACATTTTTGTGACAACAAAATCAATGTTTTTGAGTCTACTGGCTAAAATAGGCAGCCAAACTTGCCAGAAATCTCTTTCAGTGCACAAACACATCAATCAAGGCTCCCAAATATGAAGCTCACCAAATTTAATGGAAATAGGAAGTAGCCACTCCATTAGAGCCAGGATACCAAGTACATTGCCCAAATAAAAATTTTAAAAAAGTCGACAAAACAAAATATCAATCATCAATCGGTGTTTTAATGTATTTGGTGTTAACTACAAGACCTGATATTTTACTATCGGTCACTAAATTGGCGTAGAGAAATTGTGATCCTCATTCAGAACATGAAGAAGCTTACAAACATGTTTTTAGATATTTGATTTTAAAGTACATTAGAAGAAAACTGGAAAGCCAATTCAGTGCTATGTAGATGCAGATTGGGGTGAAGATTCATCTGATAGGAAGCCTTTTTCCGGTTACGTCTTAACAGCGGCAGATTGCGTATTTTCTTGGAGCTCCAAAAAGCAAAACATAGTATCATTAAGCAGTACACAGAGAAAAGTAATTCGTTATAAGAACCGAATTTGTTGCCAATCGAATTTTGTCGGTTGTGTGTATTATCTTGAATTCGGCTATAAAAACTGAATGAATATAGCACTCACAACTATTTAAAAAATGATTCTTGGGTGTCTATAAAGTATTATTGTGAATTAAATAATACGAAATATTTTAATATTTACTTTTATTTTAAAAAGAACTTATAGAAATAAGATTATAAATTATGAATTTCATGTTTCGGCCATTTGAATTCAGCCTACTCCTTACTTTACATCATGATTCTTCTTTTCCACATAGGTTCTTCAACTTTCCGTCCCATACCGCACGTTTTGCTGCTACAAAGTATATAGAACTTTTTTAATTTACAAACGTCTTTCTGAGATTGATTTTGTACTTTTCTTTCAACAATATTGGAGAAATTTTCACCACTAAAAATATATTCTCGTTTTTTTTTAAACTGAAATATTGATGATTTTTTTATTTTTTTTTTTTATTTTGTAATGTGTAGAAATTCATTTTTATTATGTCAAACATTTTTCGATATTATAAGGCACAATCGATTTTGATATTTCTAACTACCAAACTTTGGTTTTCAGTAGTAATGTACTGAATAAGTTTAGTTGCATCCTCCATTTAATAGAATAGATTTAATTAAAGACACAAATCGATCAGGATAACTTTTTTAAAAGGTGTAACAACTAACATTTGGACGGTAATATCATTTGTTAGCTTTTAATATTAAAAATAAGTCAAAATTATAATTTATTTATATTAAAAATCAAATAATTATATTAGTAATTAAATTTTGAACATATCAAACGAATTTTAACCAATCTTTTTTCTGAGTGTACAGAAGTAGAGTATGTCACAATATCATCAGCAGCAACGGAAATAGCTTATGTGAAAAAACTTCAAGGTGAATTAAGATTTGATGCTAAAGGTCCAATGACTACGTACAACGACAACCAAAGTGCTCAGTGCCTTGTGAAGAATCCAACGTATCATCCAAGCAGTAAACATATCGGTATTAAATACCATCACGTCCGCGATATGTATTCCAAAGGCGAAATTGAATTAAAGTTTCTGCCAACTGATGAGATGATGTAAGATATTAAAACCAAAAATGTATGTAGGGTTAAACATTATCAATTTACTTATTGTATGGGTTTACATTAAAGGACTTTTACAGCTTTACGATTTGTGTTGAAATTAAAGCAACACAATTATGTTCATATAAGTGAGTAATGACAACCCAAACAAAATAACGATGTTTTATGTTATTTCGAATTCTTATTTATATTAATGTACTTTTATTTTTTCCTCGCAATTATTTGTGATCATTCAAGTAATAAAGTTTCCCTTATTTTGTAGCTGATTGTGTATTGTTATTTCAACAAGAAATAGTTTTTTTTATCAGTCTCATGGATTATACAAGGTTTTTTCGTAAAGAAAAAGTTAAAAATTTTATGAATTTGCTAAGAACAAAAAATTTAAAAATCTACTTAAAAAACTTTTTATGAGTCAAAGAAACAAAATTGTTTACAAGTTACATCCTATAGTTTTAGTTTTCTTAATCTGCATTTAAAATAGTTCATCCTTATATTTAAAAAAAAACTACTAGTGAAAAACCAAAAAAAGCCAAGGTAAAAATTTTGTATTTCATATTGGTTGATTTTTGATAAAGTTAAGGGCTCTGCAACATTTTTCAAATTCGTGGTTGCCTACTATCCTGTGCTGCAACATGGTAAACCCAAATGCACTAGGCGAAAAGCTTATATCCTCCTGTATAAATCGCAGTTTTTTTTCATTAAATTCGGGTAAATTGTTTAGAAGACGTTTATTCCATTTTTTATTTCACGCCACTGTGCGTTCCGATACTTCATGTAATTTGACCTATATGGCGCTGTCTTTTGTACCGTTATATACAAAAACATGCCTAGTGAAGTATAAAAACGTGCACAGATATATCTGTTTATATCAGTTTTTGTATGTCTACTCCTATGACGGCGTACAGATGAGTACTTTTGTGTTTCTGATATAAGTTGATATTGTTAATTTTTCTTATTGGATGGATGCGAATGAGTAAAGAGAGAATGAGAGTAACATATCTGTTGTTCTATGTTTCATACAAACGGATATAAACAGATATTGATGGTTGTACCATAAGTACTTATTGTATGCTGCGAATCAATATTCATTCATACAAAAATTAAATTATTGTTTCTGATCAATATTTTTAATTGTTATATTAAGTTTAATTAAAGTTGAATATACAAAACTGAATTTTTGAACAACAAATTATGAATTTAATGCGTATAATTGTATTAAAAATACATTACGAGTATTAATAACTTTTACCAGCGATTACAACAGTTCTAGGGATACAAAAACTAAATAAATATATGTATACATGATTCTATATTTAAAAAGACGAAAAGCCTGATAATTTAAAATCAATTAAAATATATTTTTATGTTAAGTTTGTTTTCAAATACCTTTTGAATCAAAATTATTTTTAATAAATACGGCCGAAAATAATAAAAATTCAATTTAAAAATAAATTATGAATATTTAAATATTTTTAGCAAAAATAAAAATAATTTTTTCATTACCATTAAAATTTCATTGGCATTAGTTGAAATAATGAAAAAGGGGAAAAAATAACAGCGATATCATGCTAATAATTTTATTTTAATTATCATTGTTTTAATAATAGTAATGGAATGGAATTACAACTATGAATAATAAAATTATAAAAATAAACCTTAACCCCTTCGTTGATGTATATGCATTCGAAAATTTTAATAACTAATTAAATTTAAACGAGATAGGAATAAAACTTGATGTCTGATATCTAAATTTAATTCAAACCCCAGCTAGCAAATTTTATTACTTACTTGAAAACAAAAATATATTCTTATAGTGCCTAATGTTAAAACGTACATATTTCACCAGAATTTTGTGATAAAAATGTCACTTTAAAATATTGTTTTAATATGCTTTATGGCGTTTACTTAGTGTACAAAGAAAAGAAAACGTATGTGTTAAAGCCATTTAACTAAATATCGATCAAACTTTTTCATAAAATTACCGCTAGTGAAAATAGTGAAAATATTAACAACATCATAATCATTTATGAAATTGTCAACGAGTTAGTCCATCTAATTAATTGCTCCCATTTATAGTAAGAAACTTGCATTTTTTAACAATTTATTTTTCAATCAATTCATTATATATTCTAATTAGTGGTTGACAGCCACTTATTTATATTTTATATTTACCGTTGTTAAGCTGACTATCCTTTGGTAAGCAGTTACAACGAGCTTGTCCATTGTACTCTTTTATTTTTTTTCTTTAAAACTATTCAATAATTTTTTAATTTCGAATAATTTTTACACTCTATTTATTTAAGCTGTAGGACTTTTCTTTAATGCAGAAAAGAGGTTTTTTTTTAGTAAATGTTAGAAATTTTAGAAATTTTTAATGCACAAATAACATAACGATAATATCCTTCTAAGTGCATAGAAAATAAAAATTACGTTATTTAATACGTACATATATAAAAGCGACAATATTATTACTGGGTGTATTCTAGAAGTGTAAATGTTTTCCCTAATTTTTTTTTTTTTGTTGAAATTTTTCGGAACTTCTATTTTTATGTACATATGCATGTACAGATGTATGTAATAAACTTTTTTTTATATATTAATTTTAACTATTTACTAGTTCTTATCAAAAAGGAATTAATTTTTTTAAATAAACATACAATAAAATTCCTTAATTAAATTAATTCTATCCTTATAAGTCAACGCGCAACTAGACAACAATTTATTAATTTTTCATTTGTTTTTATAAAATAAAATTATCATTAATATGAAAAATAAAAATAATAATACCTTTAAAATCATATAAACTAATTACTTAATCTAAACAATAATAATTACAATTCGGGTTATTACTACGAAGTTAAAATACTACTTATTAGTTCTCGCTTTTATCACAAGCAGCACACAATTATCTAAAATATCTATTTCATAAACAGATATATCCAAATACTCATGGTACAACAGATATTTGAGAGTAAAAAACTGATAATTTGCTCACTCTATGCAATACCATAAACAACTGTATGTGTTTATATCCATAGTGTGAGTACGCACAAGCAAAAGCATACAATATCAACTACACTCATGCGTTCTTTTGTATCTGTTTTACTTGTTATGTATATGATATATCTGTTTTTGCCATACTGTTGGATATACTAGTGCACGTCTTTAATATGTATATGATATATCTGTTTTTGCTATACTGTTAGATATATTAGTGCACGTCTTTAGTATAGTAAGAAGTATAAATATTTCAAATTATAAATTGAAGGGTGATACAAAAGTTGTTGTAATTTGTTGAACAGTTTTAGACAAAGGGTTAAAATTTTCAAAGAATCTGTACTGCTAAACCCACTATAGCAGCATGTATATAATTTAGATTTCTCAATCAAAGGTTGTCCCAATTGTTGATGTAAAATGATGTGTGTAATTAAGCTTTAGTACCGTTGTAAATAGAAAGCTAAAATAAGTTTTGAGTCTTTTTTTTTTTTTTTTTGATTTTAGATTTCGAACACGGAAAGATCATTTCACAAAATAATGCGATTTTATTTTTATTATCTTAGAAAACTCTGTTTCTGACTGTTGGACTGTTTGGCGTTAAGGAATTTATTATCGGTTTATATTTTTAGTAGAGTTCCGAAATGCTCTTCCTTCCTGCTTCCTTTCATAAATGTATAAAAGGCTAGAAATATATCTTTTTTTTTCAGAGAAATAATTTTTCACGCAAGTACTCATTTATGAGAACTTAAAATTTTTATAATTTTTTATAAATGAAAAGATCTTAAAAAAAATTTTTCATTAAACGTTCGGTTAGGTTTATATACGCCTATAATTTTATGTTCTGCTGCTAGCGTATATACTCGTGTGTTATAAAATACTTTTTTTGTTTGTTTTGGAGTATATGTAGATGTAAAATGTGTACTTTTATGGTTTACTTCATCCTTCGGTGATCTTTAGAATGTTACAAAGTTTTCCCCACTAGTTATTTTAAAACCAAACATTTTGTATAATTGCTTTATTAAATTTATTATTTCTAATGTATCTGAAATAAACATAAAATTTACATGTCGTTAACTTAAAATATGACTTTTTAACTTATTTTTTTCATGATTTAATTTGAACGTTTTAAAAAAATGTAAAGCTCAAATATTAATACAGTATTAAATTACTGAAAGATTTAAAATAGTGAAAGAGTTTACAGAAAAAAAACGCAAATGCAGCCATTCTATTTTTAAGTTGATTTCTTAAAAAAAATTATTTATTTATATATAAAATTATAATGTAAAAATGTTTGCATTTTACACGCTACACATTATCATTTGCAACTCGTATTTTGTCTTCTGCGACATCAAGAAAAAAATTAAGGATCTAAAAATTCAGGTTTCCTATGAGTAAATTAATAATAAAGCTATTAATTGTAATCAAATCACAATCAATAATACCAGATTTGATACAAATATTTATGTGAATGATAGGAACATAAGGCCAAACATAAACAAAACTAAATTTTGGTGGCTAAGCTAAAATCTCCGTTTTCATTTTTTACCCCTTGACATATTTTTTTTAAGAATACAAATATTGAAATATCTTTTTCGTATTTTTTTATTACATGAAATTATATTATATTTTAATAAAAGTAAAAATATTTATTTATGAAAAATAATAATGAAAACCATATATGAATGTACTTGAGAGCCCGTTTATGGGGCTATGTATATAATAACAATTATAATTACTATTTGTTTATTTATAGTTTTTAGCTTATAATTTGCGTAAATAAACAATTAAAACAAAAACAAAAAAAAATTAAAAGGGATTAGAAGATTTTAACCATAATTTAGGAAATATTGTCCATAATGCGCTAAATGAACGCTCCACACAAACTTGTGTAGCTGGAACGGTAAGTACAGTCTCAATAAGTTGCTTCATTTCCTTATCGAGTACATTCTGGCTTTGTGAATCATATTCCGTTGAAATCAGTATTTCGTATTGGGAATAGCAGCTTGATAAATTTAAATAGCTGAGCGATTTCTTAATTGACACAATTCTAAAAAAGGTATATTAGTGTTTAAATAGAATCACATTTATATAGCTTAGAGTAAGTTTTGTTTTCTGTATGCGTTTTGTTGAAACTGTGCTTTTTGCAATCGTTCTTACCATTGCAATCTGCTTTAGATCACTGGTAATAAACGGCGTGCAATTGAAATTAAAGCTAGTGTTTACACCACTGGCAGAAAAATAATACTACCAATAAGGTACAACTCTGCTATACAACTATACAGAACATTCTTGAAATTAACGTCAGTAGTCAGTCACCATTCGCAGAAACATTATCAAAGAAAACACGCCATAATTTACTTGGTTGCGACGCCATTTTTATATTAAAGAATTGTATTTGAAACTTGAACTTTGAATTAATTTAATAAATACATAAATGTTTTATAGAAAGTTTTGTTTTTAATCTAAAGTCGCAACATTGTTTTTCTTTGTAAACTGCGAGTGGGTCTGAGAAAGTACGAGTATTTTAAATCGTTTTAAATTTTTTCTTTACGCGAATCAGAATGTCGAATAGGCCAAGAACCAGGTCTCAAACCAGTTCAGATGAGCACCATCATAGCGGATCATCAGACGCTGAAAGCCCTAATAATACCTTGGTCAATACTGGCCACACATCTGATGCTAACGATGGGACATTAAACACATTAGTACTACCAACTACGTTAGTCATGTCGTCTTCGCCAACAGATTTACCAACACCTCATCAATCGCCGCAATCGTTTGCTACACCTGAGGTGTTGCAAACATTATTGTCTACAATTACATCTTTAAAGTCTGCAGTGGAGGACCTAAGACAAGAGTCATGCCGTAACAACAATGAAATCAACAGTATACGTTCTCAAATTACAAAAAAGTGCAAAATGAGGAGATGCCACCACCTACAACACAGTATCAACACACGCCAACTGTAGTCCATCGTCAGCATGTCCCATCATCCACATCCATGCCGTCAGGTTTTCAGCAACAACAAACTTTACCAGTTTATGTACAACAATTGCCGCCGTTAACTAGAGTACACCTAGCTCCATATAATAACCAAATTGTATCGAATTCTATTAACCAAACATCTGAAAATAATTACCAAATACCACCGCCAACAAATTTGCGACAACTACCGCCGTTTAGTGATACTTTGCAACAAATGCCGCTGACAACAAATTCCGTCGTCCACAAATTTGCAGCATACGCCACCGTCATCAAATTTACAACAAGTTCTGCCGTCAACAGACAATTTGCCAACATATCAGCTGTCAATAAATAATCAGCAACAGATACCGCCGTCGTTACACAATATGTGTTGCAGAAAACCGTCATTAACAGAAAGAAATTTTTATTCTACCACAGTACCAGCCACATGTCAACACAGTGAGTTTATAACCAAATTAGACCAATTGCCACAATTTGATGGAAGGCCGGAGGATTGGCCACTGTTTTTGGCAACATATGAAGACACAAGTGTAGAATTTGGGTACACCAATAGACAAAATTTAATGAGACTCCAAAAATCATTACATGGTGCAGCCAAAAACTGTGTTATGTCTATGTTAATTTATCCTGCAATTTTCCCCAAATAATTGAGGAAGTAAAATTTAACTTTGGTCGTCCGGAGCTGCTAATACGATCGCAGTTGGAAAGGATTAAATCGTATCCATCCATTAGTGAAGGTCGGCTTGAGGGTATTTTAGATTTAGCCACCTGTGCCGAAAATATTGTCGCATTTTTTAAATCTGCTATATGCGAAAATTATTTGTTAAATCCAACGTTACTAGAGCAGTTAGTGCTTAAACTTCCTTTGTCTAAACAATACGAATGGGCAAAGTACTCATTTTCTGTTTTGCCATTTCCAACAGTGGAACATTTTGCCAAATGGGTTGGGGAATTGGCTGATTTTTGTAGCTTAATGCCACAACGTGGAATAACTCGCACGACTGAGCGTCAACAATCGTTGCCAACAACAACTCGAAGAGTACTTCACAGTAACAACGAACAACAAAGGCGTAGCGACTGCTACCAATGAAAAGGCCGTCATGAAATTGCAGAATGTAAAAAATTTAAGGAACTAACAACTAATGTGAAGTGGGAACAAGTTAAACACCTTCATTTATGTTTTTCCTGCCTCCGTAAGGGCCATAGTTTGACACAATGTCAGAAGAAGAAAGTATGTACCATAAATGGATGTAGTCGTTATCATCACTCCATACTTCATCAAGACGTTTCAGATATATCTTTCGCAAATAAAAATGAGCAACCTGAACAAGTTATGCAGTGTCGTGATAGTAAACGTATATCACAGCTATTTAAAATTTTTCCAGTAACGTTGCATGGTCCCAATGGGGCAGTCAAAGTTTATGCACTGTTAGATGAAGGGTCTTCAGTTTCACTACTCGAGGAAAACATCGCCAAAGATATGAGTCTAAAGGGTCAGAAATCTTCAATTACCAATGGTATGACAATATGGTGAAAACAGAGTCTTCCATGAGAGTAAACGTTGAAATTTCACCTGTAAACGAATATAATAAAAAATATGCTATAAAGAACCTACAAACTGTAGGGGACTTAAATCTGCCCTTACAAAGTTTTGATAAAACAAACTTCGAACATCTAAGACATCTTCCAATTGAAGGTTTTAAAAAGGAAAAACCATCGATGCTTATTGGTTTAGACAATTGTTTGCTTGGTCTGTCCGAACAAGTTGTCGAGGCAGGTCCGTATTTACCAGTAGCATCTGCTACTAAGCTCGGGTGGGTCGCCTATGGTCCAAATGTAAGAAAAACAAATAGTATAGCCAGAATTTGTCATATAAATGAAAACAGCGCATGGTAGGAAATTCACAAATTAGTACAGGACTATTTTTCAGTAGAGAATTTTGGAGTTAAGGCAACAGATATGATTTTAGAATCTGAGGACAACAAACGTGCCAGAAATATTTTAGAAAAATAGAGCCATAAAATCAACGGCCGGTATGAAACGGGTATACTGTGGAAGAGAGATGATACGGTGCTGCCCGATAGCTTTGAAATGGCTAAACAACGCTTATTCAAAGTAGAGAAAAAGCTGAAACGAAATCCAGAGTACGCTGCCAGCTATGAAGAGAAATTAATAAGTATATGTGCAAAGGTTATGCCAGAAAGCTTTCACCGTCGGAGGTTGAGAAACATAATCATGATATACTATGGTATTTACCACATTTTGGTGTGACCAATCCCCACAAGCCACGTTTCCCTGAATTCGGCCTTATTGAAAGGCCCTGAACGAGCTAAACCGCTCCAAACAATTTAATTTCAATTCCGTCAGGGGAAAATAGCTGTGGTTGGTGATATACAAGAAATGTTTTCTCAGGTATCGATAATAACTGCTGATCAAAATTCGCAACGATTTTTGTGGCGTGGTGGTGAAGAGGATAATGAAATCGAAGTTTATGTGATGCAGTCAATGATTTTCGGTGCAATCTGTTCACCTTGTTGTGCAGAATATATTAAAAATATTAATGCGAGAGAGTTTGAGTCATCCATGCCTAGGGGGGCTAATGTCGTTATTAACTGTACTTACGTTGACGATCTCGTCATAGCTTCGATAGTGTAAAGGAGGCTCTAGAAGTCACAACAGAGGCTATACGTTTAAATGCTGCCGCAGGATTTAACTTGAGAAACTTTTCATCAAACGCTTTAGAAATTGAATCCAGGTTAAACAATGGTGCCTTAGGTAGCTCGACAACACTCAAAATGGAGAAACAGGATCAAATGGATAAGATTCTTGGCTTATATTGGAACAAAGGTACGGATTGTTTTAAGTTTCATGGGAAGTTTCATAAAATATGTCCGGAGGTTTTGGAGGGACGGCGCTCGCCCACCAAGAGAGAAGTGATGGGAATTGTTATGGCGGTTTTTGATCCGTTCGGATTCTTAGCCAACTTTACCATCTTTTCAAAATAACTTGTACAAAGAACATGGAAACTGTGCATACAGTGGGACGACCAACTTCCTCAGTCAATCTTGACACAGTGGGACGCATGGTGGAGAGAATTCACGAAAGTAAAACAATTCTCCATTCCCCGCTATTATTCGACGTCACTGGCCAGAACAGACGAGATCGAATTGCATATATTCGTTGATGCAAGTTCCAGTGCCTACGCCGCTGTCGCGTATTTACGTATAAAGCAGGGAAATGATATTCACGTCCCGTTTGTTTCGGCCAAGGCTCATTGCGCTCCATTAAGGGGTATGACTATCCCACGTTTTGAATTACAGGCTGCCGTCTTAGGCTGCCGCCTAAAAACATCTATAGAGGAATGCCATGAATTTACGATTAATCGTACGATATTTTGGTCTGACTCGAAAACTGTCATATTTTGGATCCGATCTACTGAGAGAGAATATAAACAGTTTGTGGCCTGTCGAATAGCGGAAATTTTAACAATAACGGATCCTAAACAGTGGAAATAGTTACCTTCAGATCTAAATGTAGCTGATGAGGCCACGAGAGCTAAATTAACTGTGAGATTTGATACGACTTCAAGGTGGATAAAGGGTCCGGAATTTTTGAGTTTTGATGAAAAGTCTTGGCCAGGCGATTCGCCTGCATTGGAAGACAGTCAAGGTCGTGAAGAAGAGCGTGTCGATGTGTTGTTGGTATTAAACGCTGCGATTGAACCACTTCTAAGGTATGATCGATTTTCAGACTTTTTGAGACTGAAACGATGTGCTGCCTGGGTTTTGCGTTTTATAAATATAAAGGTTAGAAAATATAAATTAGCATCAACTGAATTGACGGCAGCTGAAATAAGTGACGGGGAGATATTGATTTGTCGACAAGTTCAAATAGAAGTTTTCAGGGACGAAAGATCGTACCTCATAAAGGAAAATATGGTACCAAAATCGTACAGTATTTATCAGCTTACACCATACCTGGACGACAATATGTTTCTAAGGGTAAATGGTAGAATTCAGAATGCATATTATTTGCCTGAAACAGCTCGGAACCCTATTATTATGCCAACAAAACATCCTGTTACTTTGATGATCATCGCTTATTACCATAGGAAGAGACCCCATAAAAATGACAATGCTGTCATAAATGAAGTAAGACATAAATTCTGGGTTCCATATATTCGATCTGTATTGCGGTCAGTAAAAAAGAAATGTTCTATTTGTGTTATGGACTCTGCCAAACCTGTCCCACCATTAATGGGACAATTGCCTGTTGACCGCGTGACTCCTTATGTTCGTCCATTCAGTTACGTCGGGTTAGACTACATTTTATTTTACGATCGGAAGAAAAAGAGAAAAAAAGATGGATTGCACTATTTACTTGTTTGGGAACCAGAGCATTACATCTGGAAATCTCTGTTGATCTATCTACAGACTCATTTTCGCTTTGTATGAGAAATTTCGTCAATAGAAGGGGAGTACCTGTCCGTATCAGGAGTGATAACGGAACGAATTTCATTGGAGCGCAGAAAGAGATAGCGAAAGAAAACTGTTTCTTTGATTACGACGAAATGTAACGAAATGTTTAAAAAGATGGCATCGAATAGATTTTCAATTGTCCGGCAAATCCCCATGCAGGTGGTTGTTGGGAGAGAATAGTGCGATGCGTAAAACAATAATTGCACAAAATTTTTAAAGAGGAAGCGCCACGTTTAGAAACGTTTCGAAGTGCTGTAATAGAAGCTGAATGTATTATCAACAACCGGCCTTTGACTCATATGTCAATAGACCCTAACTCTGAAGAGCCTTTAACACCAAACCATTTTCTTATAGGTGGTTTAAACTCCACACAAACACCCGCCCCTGATGAGAAATTGTGTTTGCGAAATTCTCCCAGAATTTAAAGGACAGACTGTGGAAGCGATGGGTAGTTGAGTATTTACCGCAATTGTTAAAACGTCCAAAATGGAGGGAAAATGCTGATCCTTTGCAAATCGGAGATGTTGTTCTTATCCTTGACCCAAACCGACCTAGAAGCCAGTGGAAAAAAGGAAGGATAAACCAGGTGTTTATCGGAAAGGACGGTCAAATACGTCAGATGGTTTGATACGACGCCCAGCAGTAAAGTTGGCAGTTATGAAATTTACGAAATCCTCCTCAGAGAAAGGATTTACGGTGGGGGGAATGTTAACACCACTGGCAGAAAAATAATACTACCAATAAGGTACAACTCTGCTACACAACTATACAGAACATTCATGAAATTAACGTCAGTAGTCAGTCACCATTCGCAGAAACAATATAAAAAAATACACGCCATAATTTACTTGGTTACGACGCCATTTTTCTATTAAAGAATTGTATTTGAAACTTGAACTTTGAATTAATTTAATAAATACATAAATGTTTTATAGAAAGTTTTGTTTTTAATCTAAAGTCGCAACAGCCAGAATCTAGATATATTGCAGTTTGGAATGGGTTCCCTTTAATTTCGAAATGCAAATTGTATACAGTTTGGCCATATACATGAAACCAAAGGAACTATTGGGGCACCCTTTAATTATACAACAGTCAGAGTAATCAACATTCCATCAAAATTTCAATCGTTTTCCTATAACGGTTCTCAAAATAGGCCCATATAGGTCAATTAACGTCACCTTAGGGGACACCTTTTAATTTTTAAAATTGCTTTTGTAATAATTTCTGCTGTTGGGATCAAAAGTGATGCAAAAAACACATAAAAAATATTTTACGGGTACAGACCTTTATTTTAAAAATTATAACCTTTAAAAAAAAATTATAGCCTTTTTAATAAAAAAGGTTTTCATAATCGACATAAACACAACAAAAATAAACATCTTATCCAGAAGTTCACCCAGATGCCACGTTGCCGCTGTATCATCTGTAGAGCAGCGCGTAATCAGGGGAGTAACTCCGAAACAGAACCAGAGGTAAAAAGTGTAAAAAATATTTGTGTTATTACCTTAAATTTGAAAATTAATAAAATTTAAGAGATTTTTGTAAATTATTCAAAAATTAATTTCGCTTTGCAAGTCGAACACAAAATATATTTTTTACACTTAAATAATTGTGAAACAATTTATTTATTTTTTATATAAGTTAAGAAACAAAACATTCATAATTACAAGTTTTTAGGCCACTAGAAAACGCGAATATAAAATTACAGGTTGACAAATGCGATGTTTTCAAAGACGAAGTAGAATTTTTGGGATACATAGTTTCATCACAAGGTATCCGAAA
Source organism: Gymnosoma rotundatum (assembly GCA_916610165.2). Lineage (NCBI taxonomy): Eukaryota > Metazoa > Arthropoda > Insecta > Diptera > Tachinidae > Gymnosoma > Gymnosoma rotundatum. The sequence goes on from OU744337.1 coordinate 76,529,295, forward strand.
AAAATTAAAGCCATGTCTAAATTTCCAATATCCAAAACTTTGAAAGGTCTACGCTCGTTTTTTGGACTGTCCGGTTACTATAGGCGATTTGTAAGAGATTATGCTAAATTGGCAAAACCTCTAACATCTCTTTTAAGAGGGAAAGGAGTTCGTATTTTAAGAAGACAATCGGCAAAACAATATATTGGTTCAAAAGCTGTTCCCAGTGATTTTTATGTAGTTGATTTATTAACTGGTGCAAATAGCTACCAAGACCTGTATATAATTCGTAACCAAGTTAATGAAATTTTGAGTTTAGCTGATTTTAAACTTACGAAATGGTTTTCAAATCATCCTGAATTAATGAGTTCAATACAGAATGAAAAACTATTATATAGCGATTCCGATTCAGCAAAAGCTCTTGGCATACATTGGATTCCGAAGAACGATTCATTTAAGTTTCGTTTGGAAAATAATTTTCAAAAATTAAAAGCTACTAAAAGAAACATATTGTCAGTTTCTTCGCGGTTACTTGATCCTTTCGGACTATTATGCCGTATAGTAACATAATCCAAAATGTTATTACAAGAACTTTGGACTCAAAAGCTTGACTGGGATGAATCAATTTTCATGAGACTAAATACTTCATGGGAAAATTTCAAATCTAATTTACTGGAAATTGATTCAATAACAATCACAAGATTCGTTTATCTAACTTCTAAAGCAAAAATTCAAATTCACGGATTTGCTGATGCTTCAACTCGAGCGTATGGTTGTTGCATCTACATTCGAAGCTCCGAATCAAACAGAATAGTTTCGAGACTACTTACGGCAAAATCTAAAGTTGCTCCTCTTAAGACCAACTCTTCCGAGACTTGAGCTATGTGCTGCATACCTATTAGCTAAGTTGTGGAATCCAATTAGGTTAATAATGAACTTTGAAATCGAGTGTGTTAATTTCTGGACTGATTTAGAAATAGCACTGTATTGGATTAAAACGCATCCATCCTCGTTATCCACTTTGGTTTCAAATCGAGTGTCTCAGCCTCAGTCTCAAGAAAGGTCAGACCACGTTTCGTGGCGCCATGTTCCCACCAAGCAAAATCCAGCTGATATTGTTTCAGAGGATGAGATGTTGAAGAATAAAAAAATTCGATTTGGTTTAAAGGACCTTCGTTTTTACTAAGCGAAAGTTCCTACTGGCCTGTTAACGAACACTTTAGGTTAACAGAGAACCAGGAATTTTTGGAAAAAAGAAAAATGAATGTACTTATTGCAGTAGAGGATCCACATAATTACGTATTGGATCCTATAGATAAAAATTCGTCTTTCAAAAAGCTACTACGAGTAACATCTTTTGTACTTAGATTTGTTGACGTTTTGAGAAAACGCAAAATAGACAAAGGCTCTAGACCTACTACAATCGAATTGAAATGGTCATTCTTTCGGCTTGTAGAGATAATGCAGAAAAATTACTTTTCTGCGAAGATATCGAAATTGCAATAATCTTTTTTCTTGCCATCAAACATTCAAAGATTAACACTATTTGTTCCTACTTTCACAGAAGAGAAATGAACATTTTCACTTTTATGGGTAGATGGGAGATTGCTTAATGCAAACTTGAAGCATAATCCCTCTTTTATTACCGAAAAGAAATAGCACTGTATTTGCGGAATCTTCATTTTGAAAATTGTCATGCTGGCACAAAAGCACTTGTAGCTCTTTCGCGGCAGAATATATGGCTTATTTATGCGAAAGAAGAGTGCAGCAGAATAGTTCGCCTGTGTGTTCATTGCTTCCGTTATAAACTAAAATTAATGTCCCAAATAATGGGCAACTTACCCACTAGTAGAGTGAAAGCTACCCGACCCTTTTTAACGGTCGGCGTAGACTTCTGTGGTCCCGTTAACGTATCATTGAGAATACGTGGTAGACCACCAATTACAATGTATATAGCGGTTTTCGTGTGTTTCACTTCTAAGGCGGTACAGTTAGAATGATTCTTTTCTTTTATCTTTTAAGAGGTTCGCTGCTAGGAGATAACTGCCAACAATAGTTTGGTGCGACACTGCGACGAACTTCGTCGGAGCCAGCCGAGTGCTGAAGGGGCTGCAATAGGTCGTCGCATCATACGCAGCATCGTCCAGGGTGAGGTTCAGCTTCATGCCACCTCGGGCGCCACATTTCGGAGGGTTGTGGGAAGCAGCCGTGAAGCAGGCGAAGTTCCTACTTCTGCGAGCCGTGGCAACGCATCGTTCACTCAAGAAGAGATGGCACAATGCTTGCAAAAGTAGAGGCGGTGCTCAATAGTCGGCCAATCGCACCGCTGTCTGCAGACCCCAACGACGAGAAAGCGCTAACTCCAGCGCACCTACTAATAGGCGGTGGATAGGGTCTGCGTTCGCTGCCGCCAGAATCCGCAGAAGATGTGACAGGCAAAGAGGCGAAATTATGGCATGATTGGTCTCGCGACTATATCCTGGGACTTCAGGGCAAAGGCAAATGGCGCAAGGCAAGTGGTGATAATCCACGAAGACAATTGTCCGCCACAGCACTGGCTGACCGGGAGAGTCGTCCACGACCAGAAACGGCGTATATAAACGCCCAATATGTAAATTGGCTCCACTACCAGATGTTTGAAGAAGTCAGCTCCTTCAATGGGGCCGGAATGTTGAGCCAGTATAATATTAATAATAATAATAAACAATAATTTTTGTTCACTTAGTCTTTTTTGGGCTCTAGGTCAGTATGTTTATTCAAATAAAACTCTTTTTTGTTTTATTAAAATACATTTATATTGTTCAATATTTCGTACAACCTTCGGTGTTCTTCTTCAGGAACTTGCTTCGAGTAAAGCTGTGAATCTCCTATAGTTTCTTGAATATCTTCAAACATAAAAAAGATGTTAAATAAGGTTTCCACAGCATTAACGACCAATTTGTATGTAATATCAATAAAAAAAATTTTCAAACAATAAATTAAAATATAATTTTTTGTGTTGATAAAAAATTTTCTTTCCAAAACTTGGCATTTTTTCTTCAATTACAAAACTTGGCCAATTAGAGAAAACATATCGTTATAGAATACTTGGTTATAAAAAGAATGAAAATCCGCTTGAAATTTTTTTACAATCTCGAACATTTAGATTTTTGTTAAGAAATGGCTCATATTCGAACGATGCTGACTGTAGGGTGCTTCACAAGAATTCCGTAAAAATATATCTCATGGATTAAGGCTTTATCGTGAAGAAAAACTTAAAAATTTTATGAATTTGCCAAAAAAAAAACTTAAAAATCCACTTAAAAACTAAACGTATTTTTGAGCAAATTACCACGAGCATAATGGAGTCAAAGAAACAAAATTTTTTACAAGTTATTCCCTATAACTTTAGCTTTTTTAATCTGTGTTTAAACGAGAAGCTACTGGTGAAAAAACAAAAAATGCCAAGGTAAAAATTTGGTATTTTAAATTTAAAAGTCGAATTTCTCTAAAAGTATAAAAGATACCATGCAAATCCCAAGCACTTTTCTCCCTTAAGTATCTATGTAGATTACCAGAAAATTTTTTAAATCGGCTCATTTTTGATAAAGCTTAGCCCTGCAACATTTTTCAAATTCGAGGTTGCCTACTATCCTGTACTGCAACGTGGTAAACCCAAGTGCAATAGGCGAAAAGCTTATGTACTCCTTTATAAATCGCAGTTTTTTCATGAAAATCGGGTAAATAATTTAGAAGACGTTTATTCCATTTTTTATTTCACGCCACTATGCGTTCCCATACTGCATTTAATTTGACCTATATGGCGTTGTCTCTTGTACCGTTATATAGAAAAACCTGCCTGGTATAGTAAGAAGTATAAACATTTCAAATTATAAATTAAAATTATATGTCTAATACAGAAAGATCATTTCATAAAATAATGCGATTTTATTTTTATTATCCTGAAAAATTCTGTTTGTGTCTGTTGAACTGTTTAGAGTTGAGGAATTTATTCTCGGTATTTTTACTAGAGTACCAAAATCGTATCTCTGTCTAGGCTAGAAAATATGTTTTTTTTTGTCAGAGAAATAATTTGTCACGTAAATACTTATTTATAAAAATTTAAAAAATTTTTTTTTTCAGTGGCTCCAGTAGAGCAAACGAGGTTGCAAAAACCAAAATTTTTATGAGCGCCCACTAAGTTTTGAATAAACCCATGTTATAGGAAACTTTTCAACGATTTGAAATATGCCACTCTTAATAATATCACATTTTTAGTTTAGAAGATATAACCGTTCGTTTTTCAAAAAAACACACAATTTTTAGTCAATTTGTTGCGATTTCAGGTGTAATATCACGAAAAATAGGTAACGAATCGCCATATTTTTTGTTTGTATATATTGATGTATTTATTAAATGTATAATGATAAAAAAATTAACTATTTGCTTTGTGTTTCTTCTGGTAAATCACTATCTAAAATCTATCCGTTTTCTCACTATTTTTCAACTTTGACGGAAAATAAAAAAATCTATATTTTTCTATGTTTGCCATATTTGCAAAACCTGTTCTTTGAGTATTTATTTACATAATTCAAAAGGTTTTATCTGCCTGTACGTGCCCGTTTGGCTTCTAGAGGTAAAAACGGTTAAAAACAGAAATTGTATGGCGTCCATCCCTTATATGTTTTGACTGACAGTAGTTTTTTTTTTAGTAGTAAATTTTTAGGCATGGTAGCATAAGCGTATATATTGCAAAATAAGCACAATGCCTGGATTAGTCTACGACTAAAAGTTGGCGTAACAATTACTGAAACCATTAAAGAATTTAAGTACTGAAAACATGGCGTTGAACAATTTAAAATTATTTAAACTGTTTAGAAAGTCAACCACACCAAAGTTTTTCACGGAAGCTGCTTTAGAAGAACTTGATAGCTTATACGGAAATATTGAGAGCAGCGAAATTATAAAAAATAATTTTTATCTGATATATGCAAATATTAAGTAAAAATGGGTGAAATCTAATCTAGCCATTCAGAAGTTCAACTCCAAATACGAGGACTGGCTTAATGAAGACACCATCCTGGCTATATTGGCAGTAGATAAACCCACCACATCAAACAGAGGAGCAAAAGGAAGGCAAAAAAAAAGTATTGAGGAGTGTTCAATTTTCACAAGAAAGAAGAAACTTGCCGATGCCACCAATGACTTGACCACGAAGCATTTATCGGACGCGCTAGCTATTAAATATACAAAGGATAGTGAAACAGTTAGGTCCCAGATAACCAAATCTGTTGCTGATGCAAGCCCACTGCGACTAAAAAGCATTAAGGAAAGCATTCCCACGCCCACAAACGCACACTTAAAAAAGTATGGTTCCGAAGAAGCCTTGTCCTTGTTTCTGGACTTAGAACTTTCAAAAGAGAAATATGAGAAACTACGGGCATCTTTAAAGCGACACGGTGCTGACGTTTTACCCGGATACAAGCATATTACGCAAGCCAAAATAAATTCACGACCACAGCGTACGGAGTTTACGGAAGTTTCTGCGAAAGCCAATCTGCAGGATCTCATGGGCCATACAGTAATACGGTTGTTGAAGAGTCTTCCTGAAAATGAGGTGAAAATTCTTCCTGAGAAGTTGACATTGATCAGCAAATGGGGCTGCGATGGATCATCGGGACAAAGCGTTTATAAGCAAAGGATATCTTCCGATGACGCTACAATATCGGACGGAATTATGTTTATGGCATCTGTTGTTCCTTTGCGGCTAAAATCTGATGTTTCCCTACACTGGAGAAATCCACGTCCGTCATCAGTGCATTATTGCCGACCAATAATGTTTCAGTTTGCAAGGGAATCGGCAGAACTTATAAAGACCACGGTAAATGACATTGAAGAACAAATAAGCAAGATTAAGCCTACATAGCTGCAAATTGGAGAAGGAAAATGTATTGAATGCAATTACGAGTTCCACTTGACCATGGTTGACGGAAAAGTCGTAAACGAACTGACAAAAACAAAATCAACAATGTCAGGCCCTATTTGCAAAAAGAGTCAGAAGAACTTTTAATTTAAACGATTCTACAAATGAGGAGAATTACGAATATGGAATGTCACCATTGTACGCAAGGATTAGGTGTATGGAGTTCTTGCTAAAACTGGCGTATACTCTACCACAAGAGGTGGAAAACTTCGATGAAAATACATCAATAAAGGATAAGGAAAAGATCAGAAAGAAGCAAAAACAGGATGCTTTTTTTTAACCCGTTAAACCAAAAGTAGACTGTCCCAAGCACGGATATGGTAACTCAAACGATGGAAACACTTCTAGAAGATTTTTTGAAAGTGATGAGGCAGTAACTAAAATCACTGGAATTGACAATCAAATCGTGAAAAGATTGGGAACGATCATGGATGTTTTAAGCTGCAAAGAAAATGTCAATTCTACAAAATATGGAGAATATGCGTCGAAAACTGCATCTCTTTAAGCAGAAATGTATCCACAGAAGAAGTTGACCCCGACCGTCCATAAAATAGTGGCGCATGGCAAATATATAATTGAGTTCCAGTCATTGCCAATTGGAGAGCTTTCTGAAGAAGCACAGGAGTCTCTTAACTAATTTTATAAAAAATATAGATTGCAGAACACATTCAAAACATCAAGGGTAAGGCAAAATGAGGACCTCTTCAACATGTTGGCAGCATCTTCCGATCCACTTATTTCTTCCCTGCGGCATGTGAAGTAACGAATAGAGTTAGAAAATAATTATAGTTTAGAAATGGTTAGTCTTTTAGATATACCTTCTCTTACGATTTGTGATGAATATTTTACAGAAAATTGAAAAAATTAATTTTAAAAATGTAAAAATAAGTGTTTTTTGTTACCATAAAATTGATTTTTCTACTAATTTTAAATTTGATAACCTATAATAGGCCCCTACAAATCGTAGCACCCTTTCCAAACGCTCATTTCATAGGCTGAACAGTTATCTATCATATGCTGTTTAATTATCTTATTCGGTTCAAAAGATATGATTTTTGCAACGAAAAAACTCAAATGGCGCCACTATGCGGCGTATATACTCGTGTGTTACAAATTGCTTTTTTGTTTGGTTTAGAGTATATGTAGTTGTAAAATGTACACTTTTATAGTATTATGGTTTACTTCATCCTTCGGTGATCTTTAGAATGTTACAAAGTTTTCCCTACTAGTTATTTTAAAACCAAACATTTTGTATAATTGCTTTATTAAGTTTATTTATTTCTAATGTATCTAAAATGAACAAAAAAATTTACATGTCGTTAACTTAAAATATGTCTTTTTAACTTATTTTTTTCATTTTAAATAGCAAAAGAGATTTCAGAAAAAAACCGCATAAAAAATTTAATTTATTTATATATGAAATTACAATGTAAAAATGTTTGGAATTTACACACTTAAAGAAGCATTATTATTTGCTACTCGTGTTTTGTCTTCGGCATAAAAAAAATTAAGGATCTAAAAATTTAGGTTTCCTATGAGTAAAGGGTTTTTTTTTAGAAGGTTTTAACCTTAATTTAGTGAATATTGTCGATAATGCGCTAAATGAACGCTCCACAGAAACTTGTAGCTAGCACGGTAAGTACAGTACAACAAGTTGCTTCATTTCCTTATCGAGTACATTATGGCTTTGAGAATCATATGCCATTAAAATCAGTATTTTGTATTGGGAATAGCAGCTTGATAAATTTAAATAGCTTAGTAATTTCTCATTTGACTACTAACTAACACAATTCTAAAATACGTATATTAATGTTCAAATAGAATCACATTTTTATAGCTTAGAGTAAATTTTGTTTTCTGTATGCGTTTTGTTGAAACTGTACTTTTTGCAATCGTTATTACCATAGCAATCTGATTAGATCGCTTGTAAGAAACGGCATGCAATTGAAATTAAAGCTATGATTTAGATATATTGCAGTTTGGAATGGGTACCCTTTAATTTAGAAATGCAAATTGTATAAAATTTCGACATATACATGATATTAAATGAACTATTGGGGCACCCTTTAATTTTATACCAGTCAGAGTAATCAACATTCCATTCGAATTTCAATCGTTTATCTATAACGGTTCTCAAGATAGGCCCATATAAGTCAATTTACGTCAATACGGGGACACCTTTTAATTTTTAGATTTACTTTTGTATTAATTTCTGCTATTGGGATCTAAAGTGGTTCAAATTACACATAAAAAAATTTTACGGATACAGCCCTATATTTAAAAAAATATGATTTGTTTTTAAAATGGGACTAATCTGTAGGTACAACCTTTCTAATAAAAAAGTTTTTAAAATTGATCCAGAAATGACTGTTATGGAGGCACAAACATAAAAAAGCAACATTCAGACGAATTGATAACCTTCTTCTTTTTTTTTTAATCGGTTAAAAATATGTACATATGTATGTGAATTACGTGTGAGTGTTGTTTCTTATGCGTTGACGATTTCTTATTTTTTCATGCATTAAAAAAAATCCACTTTTTATTGTTAATATCTTAAAGATTTTATCTAGTCTAGCTATAATATTGTCTTTGATAATACGGATTTTTCACCCTTCAATGGATTAATGCTAAATCAATCGTAGGCAGCCAATTTTTTGTAGTTTGTTAATGGCCATGTAAAAGAAATAAAAATTTTACAAATCTCATTTATGAGAAATTCCATAAATGTCACCTTTGAACGCCCATAAATGGAAACTTTTTAATGATGAAAATATTACATATTCGTAATATATAATATGTATAGCAGCATTAATGAGAATGGTCTTATTCGTCCTTTATCATATATGATTAATACGAATATTTTTTGTTGTTTTAAATGCTTTAAAACGAAACAGACGCACACATGCATGTGTGATCGCAGTTAAAATATCTTTTGATGCTTGTTTTTTAACGTGAAAAATAAAAAAAAGTTTTAGAAAATTTATTTTTGTAAAATTTCATAAATGTTCATAAATAAAAATTTTTGAACTGTGATTTTTACCTTAATCTGAAGCTGTCATACAAATGGTGCTGTCATACAAAAGGTGCTTACAAAAACAACTTTTTTATTTTAAAGTATTTTTTATATGGATCTCGTTTTGGATCCGCATCACTATCACTCTCAATTCTCATGTTTGAAGCAGCAAAACTCCAGAAGAAGTAGGCTATGTATCTCTGTATGTTTCTGGTAAATGCTACCCGTCAGTATCGGTTGTTCTCTTTAACCACCAGCATAAATCACTTAACATAGTGAAGGCTAATTGGTGGATAATATTGTTGCCTCTACCCTTAATTATTCATACGGATAGTCATTGTGTACTGTTGAAGATGTAGTATTGAGTAATATGTAAAATCTTTGAGCCATTCATTCTTTGTCTGCTGATATTTAGTACGTAAGTTTTCATTAAAAGTTCTGTGTTTTTTCTACAGCACCTAGTATCTGGTGATGATATGCTGTTGAATTTAGTTTTAACTCTTTACCACAAAAAGTTGTAAAAGGGTATATCTAAGTTTGTCATTCCGTGTGTTATTTTCACAAAATCTATTTCCATATATTCCGACTTCTTATGCATAGCGAAGCCGATTGAGCGATGTCCGTCTGTCTATCCGTGTTAGTGTTGAAATCAGTGTTAATTTCACAAAAAAAAATACATTCGATCATATATAGTGTCGAAAGAGGTGCTATTGGATATCAGCATGATCGGTCCATTTCCTTCCTCCATGTCCGTCCTCGTAAAAAGCTTTTTTTACAACAATGGTGTCTTTGGTGACCCCTACTGAAATTTTCCGGCAAAAATTTTCGTACCATATTTTAATCCTTAAATGTAATTTTTTAAAGGATATTTTTTGATTTTCTCGAAAAAAGGGACCAGTTAGAGGGTTAAGATCTTCCACAAAAAAATCCTCATACAATTCCACAATATAACTCAGACCATGAGAATTCTCTCAGACATTAACTTACAGCATTTTTTCCAAAAAGTATAATGCTGCCTTCGACCAAAAAATGAAAACTTTGACCCACTGTAAAAAAAAACTCAGACGTGCTGGACCATAAGTTTGTTCTACAAAAATGATCTACTCACCATACCCTTTCAGAATTATGGGGTTGCTATTCTGTTCCATTCAAAAAGTCTTAATTTGTTGAACAGTGTAATTAATGTAATCGATTCTCGGGAATTGATTATAAAAGCCTCATGCCTTGTTAAAATCATTAAGTTGGCAATCTAGTTGGGAAGTACTTCCGCCAAAAATGCTTAATTCCACACTCGATTACCTTTTCAGAAATTTTTTGCTGGGCATATATGGATTTTTCCTTTTTTATATAACATCTTTTCAGTGAAATCTTTTATTTATAATATCTTTTGACATCTACAATTTTACGTGGTACGAATATTTGGGGCTTATTATACCCTTCACCACAGGTTTTTAACTTGTACAATATTCATTTTCGGCCCCATAAAGTGTATATATTCCGAGGTCTTATGCATAGCGGAGTCGATTGAGCTTTGTCAGTCTGTGCGTTCGTGTTGGTGTCGAAATCAACTTTGCCAAGGCACTAGATGAGCTAGAGAAAATTTATATACGCCAATAGATCAGATATAGTTTCGAAATTTTGCTATTGAAAATCGGCAAAATCGGTCCATTTTCTTCGAGACAGCGGGCAAATCACCACAGCTTTCTCTATTTTTTCCATATCTTTTTCAACTTTCGTTTTTTTATTACTGGAGCTTGTTGTTGTTTATAATAAAAAGATTAATGAAAAAGGTAAGCAAAAGTGGTGAGCTTTTAACTGATATAGCAATCTTTACGTTTTTTAATTTGAGACAACATCCATATGCCAAACTTAGAATTAAAAAAAAAACAAATTTTAAATGAAATTTTATTGTTCTGATTCCTTCTTATGTTATTATTATTGTTGTAAAAAAATACAAAATGAAATTTATTACTGTGGGGTTTTTACCGAAATTTTGTATAAAAAACCAAGAGTCTAATCTCAAAAGAAAAACTTTATGGAAGGAACGAATTTTTTATACCGATTTCTATTAAAACTATTAAATATGAAATCTGCATTATGGTTCATGTGGTGATGGATATACAAAATTTGGCATAGCTGGAAACAGCACTCTTATTTGTTTTTATATATATTTAGCTGATTTTTACTGGGTTACTACTTTTCTTTTGTTTAGCCATAGATATTATCGCGCCTCCTTAAACGGATAAACGTTTATTTCTTTTAAACCATTTATTATATTGCGTGTGTAGTTATGCAACATGCTATCGTAAAGTCTGTGTACAGAAGCAATGTTAGGCTCACTAATGCTTTCTTTTAATATTTAAATGCGTATTCACAACTTTTGACAACTCCTTTCTTGGACAGTTTTGGAAGATGCCTAAATTATTCGAAGAAATTATTGATAAGTCTCCGGCAATAGTTGTAAAAGGTGGCAAAATTTTGTGCGCCTTTAGCGTCCATAGGAGTCGAGGAATTTTCAATCGTTTAAACATCTGCTAACATTCCCTTATCAGTACATTTGAGGCCCAAGAATGAAACTTACGTGTTTACTGCAAATCTCATGATTCCTTAAAAAGAATTTGGTGCTGTTTTTAAACCACATGGTAATCTTGTAAATCTTCTTGTTTAAAAATACTTAAGGTCTCCAGACTTCTTTACCAAACTAATTTATTTAAATTCCGACATCACATCCACGTAAATAGCTTTACCTTTAACGGAAATGCTTGTGGTTGCCCGAATATCACCTTTGTCTCTGTAGATATCTTTATGAATTTAGGATTGTCCTAATTCGTGTTGTTAATTGACCTGCTTTTATAATAAAACTTACTTTATCATAGGACAGTTTTTAGTGGGTTCTTGTACCGCAACTAGTGTGAAATATTTGGATTTTTGTTGTTTCATTGCTTTCTTTTATGTTTAGTAGGTCAGTTTTTAAAAGCAATTGGAAGATTGGTGAATAAATACTCATTCCTTTACTAAAAACCCATGTTCTGTAGAGGATTTTCGTCCAATAACAATTGAATGTTTTTTTGCGAAAGTGTTTAAAACTATTTTAAAACAACAAATTCAATTATATTTGAATGCATCGCAATTTGTTAATCCATTTCAATATTAATTGCGGAAGGGATATAACACGTCTACATTAATGCTTGATATTATTGAATCCGGTCGCACCCACCTTAATGAAGGTTTAGTATGTCCAATAATATTCCTAAATTTTAATAAAGCATTTTACCCCGTAAATCATGATTTGTTGGCTATAAAATTGATGAAGCAATATAGTTTCAGTAATCTCTCTACTTAACTTATGTTCTCATTTCTTAAAAATCGAGCTCAATTTGTTAAAGTTGGCAATAAAGAGTTAGGGCCGCTGCATTTATACAAAGAAGTTCCACACGGATCTATACTAGGAACGCTGCTGTTTTTGTTATATATTAATGATATCTTTGAGATATTTTGTTTTTTAAAATGTTACACTTATGCAGAAGATATACAGCTACTAGGTTATTCTGATTGTAGGGATCTAAAAATATTTGAGAACAGAATAAACACTGATCTTGGCATTTACTTGATTGGTCTTTGTTAAACTTTTTAACATTTAATCCTTCCAAATGTAATATTATGACGTTTTTGAACAGTAATAATTTTCTTTTGAATACCTTTTTAATCAACAAGATAGTAGAACAAGTCAGGATTTAGGACGCTGGGTTTTCATATTAATGACAGACTTACTCTTAACGATCATATAAATTCCGTTATTTCTTGGATTTCTTTTATTTTACGTAGGCGTTTCATAGTGTTTTAACATATTTACCTTGAGCGGTTAAGAGAAAGGTTGAAATGGCCTTATATTTTTCATTCTTTTTGTTGGGTAAGGAATGTTTAATTGTATATCACGTAGCAATGTTTATACATTGAATTTATGCTTTAGGAGAATAATTAGGTATACATATATATGGACTGCACATAAGGGATCATGTTTCCGAATATAGATTAGAATTTTTGGGATTCGGTTTTGAGGACTTCATAAGATCTCGGCGAAATTTACACATACAATATGCAATTTTTTAAATATATTTAAGACGCATGTACGCATGTATTTTTATACCCCCCACCACAAAAAGTGAAAAAAGGGAATAACTAAGTATTTCTTTCCGTTTGTAATTTCTACAATATCCATTTCCGACCCCATAAGGTATATATATTTTGTGTTCTTATGCTTAGCGAAGTCGATTGAGCGATGTTCGTCTGTCCGTCCGTGTTAGTGTTGAAATCAAGTTTGCCGAGGCACTAGATCAGCTAAAAATAAAAAATAAATATGTCATTCGATCAGACTTAGTTTCGAAAGGGCTACTTTTGGAAATCAGCATGATCGGTCCATTTCCGTCTAGGCAGCAGGCAAAATAACTCCAATAAAAAATTTATGGGGCGTTACCGTATTTTTTACGTGTAAAATTTAAAATGACTGCGTATTACTATAACTCCCAAAAACAAAAAATTATGTAAAAATAAATCTAAAAATTAAAGCGTGCTCACACAACTGATTTAAATTTGCTTATACGGGCCTATCTTTTGAACCGCTATAGACAAACGGTTGCAAATTGGACAGAATGTCGATTGCTATGGCCGTTATAGTAACAAGTATTAATATTACAAATTATAAATTAAAGGGTGCGCCAATAGTTCATTAAATTTGATGTATATGGCCATACTTTTGAACAGTTGTAAGCAGACGCTTGAAATTTACAGCGAACCTGTATCGCTGAGTCCGCTATAACAGCAAGTATAAAATTTGTATTTGGCAGTTAAAGGTTGTCCCAATAGTTGATGTATGTGACCGAACTTTTAAACAGTTATAGACAGACAGCTGAATTTTACAAGGGACACGTTTTGCTGAGTCCACTATAACATGAATAATTGAATTTAGAAATTAATAGGTGTTCCTAAAATGAATGTAATTTGTTCAATATGGCCGTATTTTTTGAACCGTTGCATACAAACACCTTAATTTTAGACAAAATGTCCACTACTTTATTTGGTATAATAAGAATTATAAAAAGGTTATATTATAAATTAAATAGTTTATATAATCAAACTGTTGAACCGTTACAGAGAGACGGCTGAAATTTACGCAGAACCTAATTGCTAATGGGGTTGGAAATGGATATTGTAGAAATAACATACGGAATGACAAATTTAGTTATACCCCTTTTCCACCTTTTGTGGTGAAGGGTATAAAAATGAATTGAGATAACTATTGCCCTTATAATTCATATTTTTAGTGGAAGTATACTTTAAAAACATCTCCACTTTTTAGGTACGACGAGTATTTTTAAAATTATTCTTAAGTATTCGTAATAGTGACAGTTCCAATGTAAAAATTTATAGCAAATAGCAGAAGGAAGATTTTTTTTGATGAAATAACTAGTTTGTTGAGTAATAAATATATGTGTGTATATAAAGGCGTGTATGCCTCTAGGTAGCGAAAAGTAGAAAAAGACACGCCAAAAACGAATCTGCTTACAAAAATGTTGTTTCAATGGATATTTTTAAAATGAATTTCTTTTTTACAACTTATTATTATTATTTTGCGAATAGTAGTTGTTTAATAACGGCAACTAAAAAGTTCAAATGTGACAATATAAAAAATTTGTCGAGTACCTTAATTTTAAGTTGTGCATATACTTAAGTTGAACATGCAATTGGAACTTGTATCGTGTTCTTCTAACGAACACAGCCAAATGTCTACGTACAATTTAATATTATTGCAATTTTAATATAATGCATTTTTGATATAAATAATAATAATGAAAGGCAGTATTGTGCTTGTTGTATTTCTTTCTTAAAAGTTATTGCTAAAAAATGTATAGTAGACATCACTGTTTTAAGCATTTCAGTTTTCTTTTCAACAACAAGAGGTTATGTCATATGTATGTAACATATGCAAGTTTAAACATGAATATTATAAACCGAATGTGAAACGCAGATTTTGACATACACACCAAATTACATATATACGTCGTCGAAACACACCTTTAATAAAATTTTAAAATGCAGAAATCGATTTTATAAAATTTAAATGACCGATGACAACATCAATCAGAGCTGATTCATAAAATTCAGAATCTGCCAGAAAAATGTCTCTGACCAACCTTTTCGAAACACGGCTGATTGGCGATCCCGAATAGAGTAGACAACAAGCATGGGATGTAGTCGATGCAATTTAAACCTGTAGAAGAATAATCGAATTTTGTCTCAAGATCGATGTTAAGAAAGAAGTCTTGGACGTAGTTGGAGGTGAGGATTTTCTTTTAATGGTATGTGACAAAGAAAAACGTTTATTTGAAGAGGTTGACGGTTTGGGAGATACTGATCGCGATTTGGAACGGGATAGGGGTGGCAAAAACTTATCGAGTAGTCTTGGATGGATGTGCAACAAAGTATGGTGAGACTTTTTGCAATGTTTGCATCCATGTTTTGTAAAGGATGTACCCTGGGAGTTATCGTGGGCCAGGCAATTCGGACAATATTTATGTTTTCGGACAGTACGAATGGGGTCAGTAACATTCATCGCTAGGAATTTGCGGCATGTTTGAAGCGCGTGTGTGCGTTTGCACACGCCACATTTGTAGGCCTTGTATTTTTTGCTGGGCATAGAAGCAATGAATGAAATTTTTGACATTATTATCTGAAAAAGAAAAATATATGATGAGAGAAGCAACCAAGCGAATCTTCATGAATCTATGGGAAGAAGTATTATCTTAACAATCGGACAATATTTATGTTTGCGGACAGTACGAATGGGGTCAGTAGCATTCATCGCTAGGAATTTGCGGCATGTTCGAAGCGCGAGTTACGTCAGAGACACCTCCGACTCCACATAAAATAAACGTAGATTGGGAAAAGTAGCAAAGAGGTCAATTGCCAAACCAAAGTTGTGCAACTGACACACTTTGCAAATTCAGGACTTCCGGTAAAAGAACTGAATTTCTGTCAATAACCTAATTACACTTCCTTAGTTTAAGAAAATACAAATAATTAGCAATAAGCATTTTTAATTCAAGTAAATAACCTAATTACACTTCCTTTGTTTAAGAAAATACCAATAATTAGCAATAAGCATTTTTAATTCAAGTAGATAACCTAATTACACTTCCTTAGTTTAAGCAAATACAAGTAATTAGCAATAAGCATTTTTTATTAAATAAAACAAAAACAAATTAATCAGTAGAATAAGCACTTTTAAGTTTAATAGTTAATTTTAAACCTAGAGTAAAATTGTAACAACAGTCTAAACTCAAACTTAAATAAATAAAGTACAAAAAGGTCGCAAAGCATAAGCTTTGGATTTATTTATTTTTTCTAAAAAATTCATCTAAACAATTTAACTGGCGCAGTCGGTAGGATCTAGTCCCGAAGGATTAGAAACGTGAACCAAATCGTAAAATTTTTTTTATATCCCGAAGGATTAAAATAACGAAACCAAAATTCCTTAAGGAGTTAAAAAGTCAAAAGACATTATAAAAAACTGTGTGTGTTTGTTCGAACTATATTATATTAATTGTATCATATAAATACTTCTTTAAAGAAGAAAAATACAACTAAAGTTGAAAAAACAAAACAAGGTAAAACTAGTGACTAAGAATAACAGCAGTTAAATAAAAACAAAATTTTTTCAAATACAATAGAAATTTAACAAGTGCAAGGACAAACGAAAAAATCAAAAAAAAAAATCAAAATGGAAACAACCAAATCAGCAGACCCGTGTTCAGCCGATAACTTAACCAGGGAACCTCCAATAGCTATATCAGAAGTACTTAAAGAAGCAGCAAGAATCAGAGAATATACAGGAAGCAAAGATTACGCTTTATCATCATTTATAAGAAATGCCGAACTCTTCATCCCAATTTTTAAAGGTACCAGCCTAGAGGAATATGTTTTTCAAAGGTGCATAATAAATAAAATTCAGGGAGCAGCACTGAACGTGATACGAGCATTGGGGCCAGATCCAAGTTGGGAGCAGATTAAGAAGGAGCTCATCGCAAACTTCGGAGTCAGGGAGACATATCATCAATTGTACCATAAAGCTTTATCCATAAGAAATTATAATGTAAGTGAATACTATTTTAATTTAAGTAATATTTTAAATAAACTTAATGAAAAATATGAACAAGATAAGAAAAACCGAGTGAATTTAACCCAAAAACTAATGAGGCTATGATTTTAAAAATTTTACTAAACAATATTCCACCCCATATGTCCAGCATTATATATAGTAGAAACATATCTAACATTAGATCAGCATTTCACACTTTGGAGGAAACAGGTGTAATAAGACAAAATACAAATACTAAACGCATAGAACACAGGGAATCTAATCACATAGGACATAGACAGGTAAACAGTTTTGGTCAGTTCAGACATAATAATAACCCAAATCATTTTGGACAGACAAATAATTCAGGTCAATTCAGACAGACAAATAATTCAGGTCAATTCAGACAAACAAATAATTCAGGTCAATTCAGACAGGCAAATAATACAGGATTGTATCGAAATTCAAACTTTCCCAGATACGAACAAAATGGACAAACATCAGGACAAATACGAAATCCTTTCAGACAAAATTGCTATAGCCGTGAAGAGCCAATGGAAGTCGACCATATTGATGAGGGAAATTTTCGGTTACCAGCCCAAAAGCAAATCTACCGTTAGTAGATTTGACCATTCGAAATGTTAAAATAAAATGTTTAATAGATACTGGATCTTCAACCACATTACTAAACGAAAAATTGCTTCCTCAGTACAAACGAATAAAACTAGACAGACCCTTGCTTTTCAAAACATTAAACGGACAGATGGAAGTGAGCTATGAGATTATTACAGAATTTAAGGACGACAACCTTATGAGTTGGAAATCGACAAGTTTCAAAAACAAACCATTCGATGCTCTTATAGGACAAAATATTCTGCAAAGCTTAAAGGCCAATATCAATATAGGCGAAGAATACATCGAAGTAAACAATAATAAAATAAAATTTTGCAATGTGGGCAAGCATGAATATGAAAGCATTCAAACGCTAGAAAGTTCAAAAGTTAATTAAATAATCAATAAGTTCTCAAGAACCGACTTGAACAGGGAAGAAAATAAGGTATTAAATAACCTACTTAATGTGAACAAAGATTTATTTTTCCAAGAAGGTATAACATTAAGTCATACCCACGAAATTCAACATGAAATTGTTACAAAAACAATTAACCCTGTATATTCGAAAATATACAGATACCCTCAAATTCACGAGGAAGAAATAAATCGGCAGATGAAGGAAATGCTTCAATAAAATATTATTACCGAAAGCAACTCTCCTTATAACTCACCGATTTGGATAGTTCCAAAAAAAACGGACTATTCTGGAAAGAAAAAGTGGTGGATAGTTATAGACTACCGCAAACTAAATGAAATAACTGTCGACGACAAATTCCCGATGGCTAATATCGAAAGTATATTAGACAAACTTGGGAAGTCACAATATTTCACTACCCTTGATTTGGCCAAGGGTTTCCATCAAATCAAAATAAAAAAGGAGGACAGGAAGAAGACAGCGTTTTCAACTCCATTAGGACATTACGAATTTGTTCGTATGCCTTTTGGGCTGAAAAATGCGCCTTCAACCTTCCAACGCTTAATGAATTCAGTTTTGAGAAATTTAATAATTAAAATATGTGTTGTATATCTAGATGATATACTTATCTTTAGCACAAGCCTAGAAGAACATAAGATAAATATTCAAAAAGTCTTCGACAGACTAAGGGAACACAACCTCAAAATTCAGGTAGACAAGTGTAAGTTCCTCGCAAAAGAGACGGCATATTTAGGACACGTTTTAACCACAGAAGGAGTAAAACCGAATCCTGACAAAGTAGAAAGTATACAAAAGTTAAAACTCCCCGAAACTCAAAAGCAAATCAAATCCTTTCTTGGAGCCACCGGTTACTATAGAAAATTTATTCGAGACTATGCCAAAATAGCACAAGGAATGACAAAATATCTGAAGAAAAATACAAAGGTTAATAAAAACGACCCACAATATATTGACACATTTGAAAAATTGAAAAGGCTATTAATCAACCCACCGATCCTTAAGTATCCAGATTACTCGAAAAAGTTTAGATTGGTAACTGATGCCAGTGACTACGCAATTGGTGCAGTACTTATGCAGGATGAACACCCCATCAGCTATGCCAGTAGGACACTCAACGATCACGAAAAAAAATATGCAGCTGTAGAAAAGGAACTTCTGGCAATTGTCTGGGCCACTAAATATTACAGGCCATATATTTATGGAAGACCCTTGGAGCTATTAACCGATCACCAGCCGTTAGTATGGCTACATACCAAACATAGAGGAAAAGACATCAACCCCAGGTTACAAAGATGGCTAATGGAATTAGGCGAGTAAAACTTAAACATGAATCACATTAAAGGCAAAGAAAATAAAATTGCAGACTTTCTGAGCAGAATCAACACCGACACAGGGGAAATTAATGCGATTGACACTGATGACAATATAAGTACGGCAGCGACAATCCATTCGCAGCAGGAGGAACAAAACGATCACTTCCCGATTTTAGACACGGTTGTAAATAGGTTTATGACTCAAATAATACTAACAGAATATAAAACAAAGGAAATAGAAATTGTTCAAGGAAAAAGAAAAATTTTTGTCTCTAAGAGTGACATTGATACCAACTTCATGACTGATATAGTTAGAAGATTCTTAAAAAATGGTAAGGTAGGGATTTTATCTGAACTAGCCGACGAAGTTTATAACCAAGTACAGCTCAAGCTGATTGAATTATTTGATAATAGTATAAAGTTTTATAGATGTAGCCACCATGCAAAAGACATGTGCAATGAAGACGAAACTTATAAGCAAATCGCAAAGTACCACAAATATGAAACTGGTCATGGCGGGATAACAGAGAACTATGAGGGATTGAAAAAGAAGATCTATTTCAAAAACCTTAAAACATTGGTCCACAAATATATGTATAATTGTGATACTTGTAACAAATCAAAATATGATCGCAAACCCATAAAACCAAAACTTTGTATCACGGAGACGCCGTCGGATGTAAATCAAATTATACACCTTGATGTATACACCATTAAAAAACACAGTTTCATGACATTTATAGACAAATTTTCTAAACATGCAATTGCAATTTATTTAGAAGACAGAAATAGCACAACAATCGTTGAAAAGTTAAGACAATTTTTATCAGTTAGAAGCAGACCTCTTAAAATAATTACAGACAATGAATTTAATTCTACAAATGTAAAACAGTTTTTAAGAGAGGAAGGAATTGAGGTCCATTTTACCAAACCGAATAACCACACCGGAAATGCTGATGTAGATAGGCTACACAGCACGATTTCAGAAAAATACAGAGTGATGGAATCAGAAAATTCGGAACTTTCAACACAAGAGCGTATTTTTAAATGCTTCGAATGGTATAACAAATCAATTCATTCTCTTACTAACGAAAAACCAATAGATATTGTAGAAGACAGGGTTGATAAAACCAAAATAGAACAGAAACTAAAACAGGCAAAGATTCGTATAATTACCAAGAGAAATGAGAACAGGGAAAATTATGAAAAGACAGATGAAGAAGGTTACGTTAAAAGTTATAAAACATTGAGGCATAAATATGAACCTAGATATCGTAAGCTAAAACTCGAAGGCGTACATCCTACAAACATTAAACGAAAAAATAAATTTTCAGACCAATTGGACATCAATCGCTTTACTGACGATCATAATACCAACGGCAATAGCATCTCTGACAATCCAGCCAATCAGTAATTCAGACGGATTTGCCGAAATTAAATTAAATGACGTAAGACTAATTTTAGAGTATAATAAAATCATTCACATAATTGATATTAAACAAATAATAGAGGTAATTGACAATTTAGAAAAGGAGATAAGCCAGTATCAATCCATCAAGAATAAAATACTTCTTGAACACGAATTATAAAAACCAAAATTAAAAGCACAAACTTTACGCCAAAACAGACATAAAAGAGGTTTATTTAACGTAATAGGATCAGGCTTAAAATGGAACAATGAGCGACGATGACCGAATAGATATCGAAGACCATTTAAAAATTATAGACGAAAACAATCACAAAACAATAGACAATCTTAATAAAAATATATACGTAAATAATCATTTCAACCAAACATTAAACAAACTCAAGGCAACAATAGAAACGGACAGGAAAAGTATCTCAAATCAATTCAACGTGATAAAGAAAAATGATGAAAAAATAATTAACGATATATACTATTTAGATACTTTGCTCAAATTAAAAATTCTATCGGACAGTCTAGAACATATTCAAAATAACATAGCATCCGCAAATTTCAAATTAATGACTAGCAACATCCTAACGGACAAAGAAATTAACGATTTTAAGATTGACTTTTACGAACTTCAGTACATGCAACTTGGAGCCGCAAAATGCAAAGACGATCACATAGTATTCGTAATAAAATTTCTAAAGAACACAGTGGCAGTTAAAAGATCTCTTATTACACCGATCACCGACACAAATTTCATACAATGAAACTTTAAACCACAAGAAATTTTACACTACAACGGACAAATTTTTGAATATAAACAGAACCCTAATTTTAGAGAAATAAAACTATCTAATTTGTGTATATATAATAATAATTGTAAAAAATTAAGAGAATACAAAAAAGAAATAATAGAAATAGAACCTGGCTTAGTACTTCTAAAGAATTCAAATGGAAGCATTGTCACTAGCAGTTGCGATGAAAGAAATCTCTCAATAAGTAAGAATTATTTATTTACTTTCCATAATTGTAAAATAAACATAGATAAAGAAACTTTCGTAAACTCAGAAAAAATATAAAAAGATAATTTCGTCATTCCCTCAAAAAATCAAATAAAAGTTAATATGACAGAACCTACATTTGATGAAATAGTGTTAAGTGAAATTGAAAATGTAAAAGAAATTAAAGAATTAAAATATCATAGAAAATATAGCAATACTTCAATTATAACAATATTTGTATTAATCTCTTTATTAATTATGTTATTGACAACGGTCAGTGTGTATACAATACAAATTAAAAGAAAACTTAAACCAAAAATTCAGGAAAATTTTTATACAAGGGGGAAAGGAGTTACGTCAGAGACACCTCCGACTCCACATAAAATAAACGTAGACTGGGAAAAGTAGCAAAGAGGTCAATTGCCAAACCAAAGTTGTGCAACTGACACACTTTGTACATTCAGCACTTCCGGTAAAAGAACTAAATTTCTGTCAATAACCTAATTACACTTCCTTAGTTTAAGAAAATACAAATAATTAGCAATAAGCATTTTTAATTCAAGTAATTAACCTAATTACACTTCCTTTGTTTAAGAAAATACAAATAATTGCAATAAGCATTTTTAATTCAAGTAGATAACCTAATTACACTTCCTTAGTTTAAGCAAATACAAATAATTAGCAATAAGCATTTTTTATTAAATAAAACAAAAACAAATTAATCATTAGAATAAGCACTTTTAAGTTTAATAGTTAATTTTAAACCTAGAGTAAAATTGTAACAACAGTCTAAACTCAAACTTAAATAAATAAAGTACAAAAAGGTCGCAAAGCAGAAGCTTTGGATTTATTTATTTTTTCTAAAAAATTCATCTAAACAATTTAACTCGCGTGTGTGCGTTTGCACACGGGACATTTGTAGGCCTTGTATTTTTTGGTGGGCATAGAAGCAATGAATGAAATTTTTGACATTATTATCTGAAAAAGAAAAATATATGATAAGAGAAGCAACCAAGCGAAACCTCATGATTCAATGGGATGAAGTATTATCTTAACAATCGGCCTGGTAATCAAACCTCCTTCATTTTTCCATCGAATAAAACACTATGATTGATAATTTTTAACTTTTGTTTACCATGGAAATTGATAAACTATTAACATGTGAGTCGATAGGAACAAGCAATGGATAACCAATTAAAAAATGCCTTGGAGTCAATGCAGATAAATCAGTAGGATCGGTGGACATTTTAGAAATCGGCCTGGAGTTTAAAGAAGCTTCGATTTTTTCAAGCAATGTGAAGAATTCCTGGTAAGAATATTTATAACAGCCGACCGTTTTTTTGAAGTGTGCCTTAAAGCTCCTTACACCAGCTTCCCAAAGGCCTCCCATATGGGGAGCTTCTCCTGGAATAAAATGGCACCGTTTTTTCTAAATAACGCATATTTTACACCTATTGATAATGGACTTTATTAGATTCTTTGACCTTAGAATCCAATAGCGTGTGCGCAATAAACGAAGTACTAATGGATTTCCTCC
Organism: Gymnosoma rotundatum; assembly: GCA_916610165.2. NCBI lineage: Eukaryota > Metazoa > Arthropoda > Insecta > Diptera > Tachinidae > Gymnosoma > Gymnosoma rotundatum. The sequence continues at coordinate 76,552,696 of OU744337.1, forward strand.
ATGAAGGCTGATACCATGCACAAACTTTATCAGTAATATTGAATACTGACAATTGTATGGGAGGATAACAGGATGCCTTTCGTTACATGTTAATCCTGCAGAAGCTTCTAGCGTGCCACATGATCTAAGAATTCCAGCTGGATTAAGAAAAGATTCAAGTTCAGTATGGTACTCGATTTTATGACCTGTTGTTTACTAGAAAGAGCCTTGTGCTTCTTTGGAAAATGGGATTTCTGAACGCTGAAGATCAACCGATCACAAGCAGAGTTACATTCTGAACTCAAAAGGGATAAATAGCCTTTAAAGAAATTAGAACTATAAAGTGGATGAGTGCGGCAGAAAAATCTATTGGTGCAGGCAATGACACGTATTGCCCGGTGAAAAGAAGAAAACCGTTCTAATATGTTCTCAAAATCATTAAAATAAGAAAAATGCACCTTTAGTGGCCTAATTTCTAACTTAATTGCTGGAAGTTTGGAAGTGTTGGTAGTTGGCCATGAAGTCTTTGAACCCTTGATCCAGCCTGGGTCAAAAAGCTTGGCGATTTGGGATAGAATTTCTCTTTCCGTATAGTTTAAAGTTTCCGAGATTTGACTACTAACAAAAAAGAATTCATCTAAGTACGCATTCCATCGTATTGCTAGCGTTTTTGTCGAACTACTATCTGCCAATTTTAAAAAATCTTCATGGAATAGATGATCTCCACTTCCTTCGATGTGACTTCCTAAGTAAAAATCCAGCGGATTGTAAAGCTGAAATTAGTTCGTTTTTATACTGAATGGAATCATTTATAGTGTGAGCTCCAGCTAACATATCGCCAACATACATAGAATTCCGAAGAATTGAGCTAGCTCTTGGATATCTAGACTCAACGTCATAAGAACGTCTTTATGGCAAGATATGGTGCACAGTTAACACCAAATGTTACCGTCTTGAGCTCGAAATCATATACAGACCTATTTGAGTTTTTTCGAAACACAATCCTTTCGCACGGAGCGTGGTCGGGACTTAACAAAAACTGTCTGTATTTTTTTTTAATATCAGCGTTAAATACAAATTTGAAAAAACGCCATTTTAGAATCAAAGGAGTTAAATCGTTTTGAAGAACAGGACCTATATGAAGTAGGAAATTCAAACTTAAACCGTTGGACGATGAAGCAGAGGCATTAAATAATATGTGGCCTAAGTCTTCATATTCTTGTACTCCTTTATCGTATTCAACTTTCAAATCAGGAATAGCCATAGACTTTTTTCTCTGATACGAGGAGCAACGAAAAAAAAAAATAAAACACTTATTTGAAGTTTGTTTAAAAAGCGGCTTTCTTTATTGTCTACTTTCTTAAATACTATTATTTTGCACATTGCTGCATTTTTGTTATTGGAAATGTAGCTATAAAAAATAAAAAATTAATTGGTTAAAATAAGCATGCATTTCGTCAACTATAACAATTCTTTGGAAAAAAATACACCTAATAAAATAAATACATTATTACTGCGTTTTCATTATTAGAAATGCAGCTATAAAATTACAAATTTATTGGTTAAATTAAACATATGATTCTTAAGAAATTTATTTCATGCATTTTGCTAATTGTTACAATTCTTTGGACAAAATACAATTAATAAAATATATACATTATTTCTGCATTTTCATTATTGGGAGTGCAGCTATAATATAACAAATTTATTGGTTGAAATAAACATAATGATTCTTAAGAAATTTATTTGGTGCAGATCCAATAAGTGTGAAAATTCTTTGGAAAAACACAATTTATAAAGTTATAAAAATTAATTTAATTCGTTGGAATTAGACTTTCTTTGTAGCGGATAAAGTATTGAAAATAGTTAAAATTCCTAAGAAGGTAAAACAACATATGTGCGTGTGTATAATGTTAAGGGAGTAGTGGGAGACACTATTATAACACCTCCACCGTTTGTTTAAGGCTTCGACGAAATTATATTATTTTTATTGGGTTATTTACAGTGGTTTCGTTTGTTAATTGTAGACTTGGAATATATGTTGTTTGTCAGTTCTTAAAGAGGTACATAAAAATAATTAAGATACATATTGATATAATAATTGAGATATCTATGCTATAACTAATTATTTTTGAATTCTTATCTGTATGCAGTACTTGTTGCAGTGTTTTTTCGTATTCTATTTGTTTTGGGTATAAAGATTTAATTTTTGTCATAAGATTAAGTAAGATAATTTTATCGTATAACTTGAAAGTGACCATGGATAGTGAATCTTGCGAATATTGCTGTGTAGAGAGAATTAATGTATTGTTACCTTCGATAAGTGCTATGGCTACTTAAATATTGGTGTAACTGTCTAAGTCTTTGACTGATTCAAGTTCGATTTGGGTTACGCTATCTGTGGGGATGATTCCCAGTTTCTAGGAGAAGATAATCTGTCCTATGTCGTGTACATGAGTGAGATGTTATTGTTAATCTGGTATATGTGTTCTATAAATGTTATCTGGTCCTCTATGGTTGAAGTTTTATTTCCCATAATATTCTTGTATTTGGTTAAATAATTCCCGATAGTGTTTTGATGGTAACTTATATGCTTAGCTATGTTCTGGATTTGGGAGTTTATGACGTTTGTTAACCGACTTCAGAAAAAGAAGGAGGTTATCAATTCGGCTGAATGTTGCTTTTTTATGTTTGTGCCTGCAGAACTCAGTCATTTCTGAGTCGATTTTGAAAATTTTTGGTAATGTGATAGATTATGCTTACAGATTGGTCCCCATACAACATATATATTTTTTAAATGTATTATGAACTGTAAAGGGCATTTCTGTACAATTTAAAAATGACTGCGTATTACTATAACTCCCAACAACAAAAAGTTATACAAAATTTAATCTAAAGGGTGTGCCAATAGTTGATTTAATTTAAGTATGTGACTAAACTTTTGAACCGTTATATACAGAAAACTGAAACTTAAAAGGGACCTGTATAGCTAAGCCCGCTATATAAACGGGTTTATAAATTAAACTTAGATATTAAAGGGTGTCCCATAATTGATGTAGTTTTACTTATAGGGGTCTGTCTTTTGAACCGTTAAAAACAAACGCTTGCAAAATTGGACAGAATGTCGATTGCTATAGCCGTTATAGTAACAAGTATTAATAATTAAAATTATTAATTAAAGGGTGCGCTAATAATTCATTTAATTTTATGTATATGGCTATACTTTTTAACATGGCTATACTTTGGACAGAATGTCGATTGCTATAGCCGTTATAGTAACAAGTTTTAATAATTAAAATTATTAATTAAAGGGTGCGCTAATAATTCATTTAATTTTATGTATATGGCTATACTTTTTAACAGTCGTAGACGCTTGATATTTACAACGAACCTGTATTGCTAAGTCCACTATAACGACAAGTATAAAATTTAGATTTGGAAGTTAAAGGGTGTCCCAATAGTTGATGTAGTTTGGAGTATGTTGCCGAACTCTTGAACCGTTTTAGACAGAACACTGAAACTTAAAAGGGACCTGTATTTCTAAGCCCGCTATGTCAGTAAGTTTATAATTTTAATTTAGAAATTTAAAGGTGTCCCATAATTGATGTAGATTTACTTATATGGGAAATTAAAGAGTGTCTCATAATTAATGTAGATTTACTTGTGTGGGCCTATATTTGAACCGTTACAGACAGAACGCTGAAACTTTAAAGCGACCTGTATTTCTAATCCCGCTATATCAAACAGTTTATAATTTGAATTTAGAAATTAAAGGGTGTCCCATAATTGATGTAGATTTATTTATATGGGCCTATCTTTTTAACGTTATAGACAAACGATTTCAAAATGGACAGAATGTCGATTGCTATGGCATTTAAAATAACAAGTATTAATATTAAAAATTATAAATAAAAGAGTGCCACAATAGTTCATTTAATTTGATGTATATGGCCATACTTTTAAGCAGTTGTAGACAGACTATTAAAATTAACAAGGAACCTGTATTACTAACTCCAATATAGCAACAGGTATTATATTTGCTTTTGAAATAAATGGGTGACCCAATAGTTGATGTAATTTGGTTTATACAGCCGAACTTTTGAACCGTTATAGACAGACAGCTGAAATTTACAATTGACCTATTTTGCTGAGTCTACCATAGCAAGAAGCTTATAATTTGAATTTAGAAACTAAAGGGTGTTACAAAAATTTGTTCCATATGGCCCTATTTTTTAAACCGTTGGATACAAACACCTGAACTTAAGACAGAATGTCCACTACTTTGTTTGGTATAATAAGAAGAATAAAAAATTTAAATTATAAATTAAAGGATTTTACAATAGTTGATATAATCTGATGTATATGGGCAAAATGTTGAACCGTTATAGACAGAAATTTGAAATTTACACAGAACCTTATTGCTAAATCTACTAGAGCAGCAAGTATATAATTTGGAAATTAAAGGGTGACCCATTAGTTGCTGTAATTTAATGTATATTACCTAACTATTGAACAGTTGAACAAGTAAAAAGTTTGGAGGTGGAATATAAGGGTGTCCCAATAGTTAATGTAATTTAATTTATTTGGCCGTACTCTTGAACCGTTATAGGCAGACAGATGAACTTTTTTTTGAAGTCGCTTTTTTTGCAAGAATTTTTTTTCTTGTTTGTAAAGTTTTCGTCGCTTGCATGCAACGATTTAAGAGTCCTAGTTATTTGTTGTTCATCGTCGCTGCCCATTGTACCCGCAATAATTTATAACCTTTACCTACAATTTTCAAGTGATTTTCTATTTTATGAAATGTATTACTGCGGGGAAAGCATATCCATATGGCCATTTCACTACTGCTCAAATAGCTCATCAGTGGATTTTACCCAAATTTTGTATAGAAAACTAGAAAGTCTTATATCAAAAGCCAAATTGATTAAATGAGAACTCCATTGAATCAATAAGACAAAACAACTCAAAAATGTTTTATACAGAAACACAGCAAACATTTATTTTTTCTTTAATTTTTCTTTTTGATATAAGACTTTCTAGTTTTCTATACAAAATTTGGGTAAAATACACTAATGAGCTATTTGAGCAGTAGTGAAAAGGCCATATGAATATGCTTTCCCCGCAGTAATACATTTCATAATTTAGTTTAGTTTGAAATAATAAATATTTCATGGGAATATTATGAAATATTTATATTTGAAGGAATCCAGCACGAATAAAGTAAACTAAAATTAAATATATATATATATATATATATTTGTTGTAGATGAGAATATCATGAAATATTTATATTTAGGAATCAAGCACGAATAAAGTAAATTAAATTTTAAAAGATTCCGAATAATTAATTTTTATATTGATATATTCAATTTTACCTTTGATATGTCCAGTTTCTATCGTTTGTATGTGGTTATTATCTAATTTTTCTGCATTAACTTTCCTGTATTTTCTGTGGTTTTCCCCCTCTTATCTCTTCAATATAATTTGGTCCGCTTTCTAATTCTATATTTTTCTGGTTTTCATTGAACTTCTAAATATACTTTTCTTTTTTTGCGTTTATAAGATCACGAGTTTCTATTGCCGTATTCACAAGCTCTGCTAAGGTGTAGGTAGTATTGCATACTACCTTTTGTTTACTTCTTTGTGAACAACCATTGTATCAATGTGCCATTGTACATTGTACTTCATACGTCAAAAATAAAATAAGAAGAAGAAAAGTGCTATTCATTATTTGTTATTTATAAGCCAAATGGGGGAGAAAACAGAAAAAAGTAAATTAATAAATTTTTTGTGTGAAAAATATAGTTTCGATATATTAATGGTTGACTCAAGTAAGTTATAACCGTTTTCCTTATTTTGTTTACATATTTTAAATGAAAAAAATTAATACAGGTGATGAGGAAGATGAGGATGAAATTCAAGACATTTTTAGGATGAACCTAATGTACCTGCTCTCTAGTCGCAGAAGTATACATTTAGGGCTACCAAAATCATCACTATGGCATAATCGAGTTTTAAGATATTTTGATGAAAAAAGATTTCTTCATATGATACGACTACGGCCAGAGGAATTTGCCTATATATTCAACCTTATAAAAAATGACGATGTTTTTCACACAATTGGCGAAAGGCTCCAACTACGCATTGACTTGCAGCTTAAAATTGTACTTTACTGGTTGAGATCTTCAGGATATGGTGCTTGTGTTCGTAAGGTAGCATCTCTTTTCGGTATAGGTGATGGCGGTACCATACAAAATATTAGAAATCGAATCATTAAAGCAATATTAAATCTTAAAAAACAGTTTTTATATTCGCAGAGAACAAACCTTAACATATGTTTCCAATATACCCACTTCTACTATATACAACAGAAATGACTTATTCCACTTTCTAATAAATCAGTCAAATCAATAAATTAAATAAATAAAACTAATAAAAATATCTTTTAATTCAATTTAATATAATTCACACATGAACACAAAAATAATAATTCATTTAAACATAAAACATTTAAACAAATACAACGTTTGAAAAACATATGAAAAAAAGTACTAAGTGTTGTATCGCATGTTTGCATGAAAATTACCAACAACACAGCTAGCACCGTTGTATTTTGTTAGCACTTAGCACGTATTAGGGGGCTTGTGAATAGGGCATATGTATCTATCGTTATATACTATTAAAAAATCAATCGACTTAATGCCGGTCGTGCTATGTATTGTGTTATTGTAGAAACCTATTATTCTTATCATTTTATCTTCCATACTTCTGTCCTTATTTTTTTTCGTGACTTAGCAGGCGTATAAGTATGTTCATTGATTGTGTTATGTAGCCTTTCAATGTCTGCGTTAGACGTATGGTTACTGTTCGAGATAAAACAATATCTATATTCGTTTTTCTTAAAAATTTTTGCATCGGTATAGCTTTAAGTCCTAATTCGTTATCTACAATAATTTTATTTATTCTCCCATAACTATCAGTTATCAGCAATAGCTTTGTTTTATATTCTGTCCAACTCCTACCGTTTATTTGGAATGCTAAAGCGAATTTTGAAAATTTATCAATTGCTGTCATAAAAAGTTTCCTACCTTAAGCGTAAAATACATTGTAATGTAATGTTTCGAGAGGTCTAGATGGGGTTTCCGTAATTTTATATGGGATCTTCGGAGGTTTCCTATCATATTTTTCTAAGTTAAAACTTCACAATTGTTTATGAACTAAGTTATCCTTTGCTTCAATTTTGGATTGTAAGTTTGTTCATTTTAATAATTTCGGTTAGCTGATTTTCATCTTCTATGTCTTCTGTTATAAGTGTACATCTAAGTAATTTTAAATGCGTGTTGTTTGAAAACAGTTCTTCGTATAGATTTTTCAACATTGTGTAAAATTTATATGCAATAAAAATAACAAAGTTAAATCCAGGCTCTGGAAAGTAACAGAATTTCAAGATGAGGCTGCTGTAGTCTAGGTGGTTAGCACGTTGACTACAAACCGGCTGCCCTGGCTTCAACCCTTGCGGCAGTTTAAAACTAAAAATGTTTTTTTCTGTTTAATGGTATAAATACATATTCAGAACAAGATTAAAACATGCAGCCTCCTTCGTCGGTACTTCTCCATAGCATATTCGCCGGCGAAGTAAAAAAATTATTAAAATGGCTAAATCTATCTCCTTTCACCACCTGTCTTCTCTCTCATCTATTCCTTTCCTAAAGATTGTAGCACGGTTATGAGCTAAGTAGGTATTAATGCCTGAAGTGCTACTTCTCTTTAAAAAAAAAAAAAAAAGAGTTAAGCTAGATTTACACGATTGAAGGAATTTTGAAGTCTTATCATAATTTTGAAAATTTATTTTGATGTCCTATTTACACGTATCAAAATTTTTTTTTTGTTGAAGCTAATTTATACTGTTTGTAAACTTTTTATATTGAAAATGTTGATTTTGTTGAGCTGTTTTGCTTCATTTGTGAAATAACTTATTATTGTAAAAAAAAACAATTAATAAGTATGGAAGACGACGCAATCATCATAGCATCAACATTTTTAATATTGGAGGAAGAAGTAGCGGATAATAATACAAAAAAAAAGAAGAAAACAAAAGGAACATTGGGTTCGACCATTTCTTTTGGAAGGTAATGGTATGTATGTCTCTTTTAGAGAGCGATTGAAAAGAAACGACCCCGAGCTATACAAAAATTTTGTGCGAATGTCACCAGCCGATTTTGATTATTTGCTTAATCTCGTCACTCCAACAATAGAAAAAGCCAAAACTAATATGCGGGAATCTATATGCCCCGGAGAACGCCTGGCAATAACTTTGAGATTTTTAGCGACTGGAGACAGTTACGCAAGTCTGATGTTCTTGTTTAAAAGATCAAAATCATCGATATGCAATATTGTGCCTGAAGTCTGCGATGCATTATATAAAGTGTTAAAAGATGAATTTATAAAGGTAAAACCTAATTTATAAATAAAAAAACATATAATAAATAAAATCTATTGGTAAAGATGCCAGCAACAGAGAAGGAATGGGAGAATATTTCCCAAAATATAAATAAAACGTGGAATTTTCCCAATTCAATCGGGGCATTAGATGGAAAACACATCGATATTATAGCACCAGCACACTGTGGAAGCGCATATTTCAATTATAAAAAGAAAAACAGCATTGTTTTGATGGCGCTAGTGGACGCGAACTACAATTTTGTTTACATCGATGTTGGTGCAAAGGGTAGAGAGTCCGATGGCGGAGTATTCAGTAGATGTTCGCTATCGAATGGATTATATAATAATATGTTGAGTTTGCCGCAACCGATACCACTGCCCTGTAGACAAAAACCTATTCCATATGTGATTGTTGCAGATGATGCGTTTCCCTTAAATTCCAACATTATGAAACCATACAGTTTTCGGAATCTTAACACGAAGGAAAGAATTTTCAATTACAGGTTGTCAAGATTTAGGCGTGTTTCGGAAAACGTGTTTGGATTAATATCTGCCCGATTTCGCGTTGTCAGAAAAACAATGGAACTTTCCCCATCAAATGTTATCAAAGTTGTTCTCGCAGTATGTACATTACACAATTTTTTGAATAAACGCAAATGTAGTAGCTATGCACAACGAAGAGACTACGACCAAGTTAATACGGATGGTTATATAACGGATGGACGGTGGCGTGAAGAAGTGCAGACAGAGAATATTTTGCGTTCGATAGAACCATTGTGCAATCAAGGTCGTCAAAGCGAAACGTCTAAGCTCGTTCGACAAGAATTCACGGAATATTTTTTAAATGAAGGAGAAGTTCCATGGCAATACAAGAATATTTATTAAAAATTAATTAAAATCCCAATAATTAGTTCAATTCATTTATTTGGCAACTTAAAATCACTTTCTGTTTCTATAAAAAAAATAAAATTAAAAATTTTAAAAAGAAATCACATTTTGTTTACATATAAAATATTAAGATAAAAATTAAAAACATAGTTAATTGTTTTCCTGTGCTTCAAATGAGTCGATGACATTATTAATTTCAGCTCTCAGTCTGGAAATATAAGTTCGTATCAAATATTATTTGAGTACTTTGCATTTTTAACTCACTTGCGAACATCTGACTCTGAATATGCAGAAAGCTGCTGCCCAACATATTCTCCATAGCACTTCTGCCAACTTATATCTTCTTTTCTTTGTGACACTTTCTGAGACAGAAATTGGCCAAGTTTTTCGTAAACTTCCGAACGCTTACTGTCAATTTAATTCACTTCTTGTACTTTTCTGCGCTTTGCAGGAGCATTTTTTTCGAGAGCAGCACTTGCATGTGAACTTTGAGCTTCCGAATTTTGAAGCTGCTCTTCAACATCATCCCAATCGTCAAAAGCACAATAAGTTAAGGTCTCGAAGTTTGATTCTGTTCCTCCTGATTCACGATTTCTCACAGTATCTAAAAAGTGTAGAGCTGCAAAATATTCATATTTTGATATATAAGTAGCGCCACCTTGTCCACTTTTGGAGGTATTTATTTTTTTGTGCTCCGCCTTCAATATATAATATTTTTTAATGTGATCAAAACATACAAAAAGAATAAAAAACAATTTACATTATAGCGTGATCGTACAGCGTTAAATTGTGCTTTGCAGTCGGCTATGCTATGATTCGTTGCAGCAGCAATTTCTAACCAGCACTTCTCTTTTTCATTTCTGTTCCTGTAACCATCAATTCTAAAATTCCAAATCGGTTCGCGTACTTCAACCATTTCGATGAACAATCTCAATTCATCTCCTGTCCACTTTTTCTGTTGCTTGCGATTTTTGCGTAAATTATTATTTATGGTATCACTTTTAAAAATATTAATATATTATTCCACAAATATATAGTTATTAAAAATGTAATTCTTAAGCAAGATTTACACGATTGAAGGTATTTTGAAGTCTTATCATAATTTTGAAAATGTATATTGATGTCCCATTTACACGTATCAAAATTTTGATCAAAATATTCTTTCCATATTTTTCAAAATTGTTTGACAAAAATTTGATCAAAATTTGTTGAAGCTAATTTATACTATTGGTAAACTTTTTATATTGAAAATATTGACTTTGATGAGCTGTTTTGCTTCTTTTGTGAAATAACTTATAATTATAAAAAAAATAAATTAATAAGTATGGACGACGACGCAATCATCATAGCACCAACATTTTTAATATTGGAGGAAGAAGTAGAGGATAATAATGCAAAAAAAAAGAAGAAAACAGAAGGAACATTGGGTTCGACCTTTTCTTTTGTAAGGTAATGGTATGTATGTCTCTTTTAGAGAGCGATTGTAAAGGAATTACCCCGACCTATACAGATTATTTGCTGAATCTCGTCACCCTATCAATAGAAAAACACAATACTAAAATGCGGGAATCTATCTGCCTCGGAGAACGCCTGCCAATAACCTTGAGATTTTTAGTGACTGGGGACAGTTACGCAAGTCTGATGTTCTTGTTTAAAAGATCAAAATCATCGATATGCAACTTTGTGCCTGAAGTCTGAGCTGCATTATATAAAAAATAATATCTATTGGTACAGTTGCCAGCAACAGAGAAGGAATGGGAGAGTATTTCCAAAAGTATAAATAAAACGTGGAATCTTCAATGGGGGCATTAGATGGAAAACACATCGATATTATAGCACCAGCACACTGTGGAAGCGCATATTTCAATTATAAAAAGAAAAGCAGCATTGTTTTGATGGCGCTTGTGGACGCGAACTACAATTTTGTTCACATCAACGTTGGTGCAAAGGGTAGAGAGTCCGATGGCGGAGTATTCAGTAATTGTTTGCTATCGAATGGATTATACAATAATACGTTGAGTTTGCCGCAATCGACATCACTGCCCTGCAGACAAAAACCAACAATCTTCAAAAGCACAATTACTTAATGTCTCGAAGTTTGATTCTGTACCTCCTGATTCACTATTTCTCACAGTATCTAAAAAGTATAGAGCTGCAAAATATTCATATTTTGATATTTAAGTAGCGTCGTACAGCGTTTAATTATGATTTGCAGTTGGCTATGCAATGATTCGTTGCAGCAGCAATTTCTGACCAGCACTTCTCTTTTTTATTTCGGTTCCTGTACCCATCAATTCTAAAATTGCTGTCCACTTTTTCTGTTGCTTGTGATTTTTACGCAAATTATTATTTACGATATTACTTTTAAAAATATTGATATAATATTCCACAAATATATAGTTATTTTAAATGTAATACTACCCAACTCATATTAACAGCAAACATTTATAAGTAAACAGCTTGTGTATTGAATCAAAAGAATGAACATGCTGTCAAATTATTTATATTTTTCAATATTGCCAGAAGCTATTTTGATGCTTATTTACACGGTATCAATAAAATGTTCAAAAGTTTTGTTCAATAAATTTTGATCAATAAATTTTGAAGGAATTTTGCTGTTTACACGAATCAAAAGAATTTTGAAAAACAATTTTGAAGAAAATTTCAATCGTGTAAATCTAGCATTACCAACTCATATTAACAACAAACGTACATATGTAAAAAGCTTATGTATTGAATCAAAAGAATGAACTTGCTGTCAAATTATTTATGTTTGTCAATATTGCCAGAGGCGATTTTGAAGCTTATTTACACGGTATCAATAAAATGTTTAAAAGTTTTGTTCAATAAATTTTGATCAACAAATTTTGAAGAAATATTGCTGTTTACACGACTTAAAAGAATTTTGAAAAGCAATTTTGAAGAAAATTTCAATCGTGTAAATCTAGCATTAATCATTTAAGCTTAATTTTTTATTTGAATTTACAAATTTTAAGACGAAATGAAAAGCTGAAAAAAATAATTTTTTGGCATACAAGCACACATATACTTTGGACAGCTGTGAAGTGCGGCGAAATCATAAAGGGAAGAATTAAAAATCTCCGAATAAACATACATGTATGTACAACGAATTGAACAAAATTGCGATGTTTTTATACCTATGTATCCAGCAACAAATTAGACATTACCTTAAAAAGTACTTGCTATATAATGACTTACTTTTGTTATTACCATTTTTTGTTACTCGCTTACAAAATACATTACAATACTTCGCAAAAGAAGCGAGTAGTAAGTGAACTAGTTCTTTAAGTTCAAATAGAATACCTTAAAATATTTCCTAGTTTTCAATTTATTATTTAAGCACAAGGTCTTTAATTTTTATTTTTATTTTCTCAATATTTCGCTACTCCCTTGTGATGCTACACAAGGGAGTATCGAAATATTGAGAAAATAAAAATAAAAATTAAAAGACCTTGTGCTTAAATAATAAATTAAAAACTAAATAATTAAAAAGGTCAAATAAAAACTATATTAAAATATTTCCAGTAATAATCAATGTAATCGATTCTCAGGAATTGATTATAAAAGTCTCATGCCTTGTTAAAATCATTAGGTTGGTAATTTAGTTCGGAAGTACTTCTGCCAAAAATGCTTAATTCCACACTCGATTACCTTTTTTAAAATTTTTTGCTGGGTATGTATGCACATATGTATATATTGTCTCTTTAAGATCGAATCTTACTCACAACTTTTCGAGTTCAGAAATCCTCCAATGGTTATGTCATCCTCCTTACTTCTTCCCAGCTTCGCATTTTTTTTTGTATCTTTCCTGTTTCTTTATTATTAAAAACTTTTGCTTTTTAAATATAATATTTTATCCTTTTATATTTTGTGTACTTATGAAGGTATATTTTTTTCTCAAATTATTATTTCCTTAATATTTTCACATACAAACATATATTATTTATTACCACAAAAGAGAAAATGATACCTAACCACTGTTTATGTAATGCACTTCGAAGGCTACTGATTTACATTTAAAGAAAATTACAAAATCTACTTTATGTCTTTGATTAATTATTTAAAGTATGTGTGTATGGGTGTAAACGGCAATCCAGGGATGAACTCTCAGCTAGTTCCAATCCGGCTCGTGAGAACCAAATGTTAAGCTGCTGTCTAGGTCTTAGCAAATCAGTTTAATAAATGGAATGGTAACCTTGGAAGCAATATTAAAATTATATAAAATTAGTTTTATATCGCTACGTAAAACGGAAAAGCCCGTTAGCCAAAGAAAATGATAATAAAAAAAAACACATTGTGAGACTGATTACCTTTTGATATCGGTGTTAGGCGTGAGAAGAAATTGAAACTTTTTTTGGTCTAATGGAAACAGCATATTTGACAGTTTAGATAATAAAGTATGTGATGAAAAACGATCGTTTTGAAAACGCAAATCAATTCTGAAAATGATATAGATGTGATGAATTTGGTTTCATATTCCAATTTTTGTTTCAATCCATTTAATTTATTTTTTAATGCTACAACAATACCTAAGAAATACAACTCTGCATTTGTTTAAGAAAAATTTAAAAACAAATAAACATTTACATTTTATAAATATTTACAAAAGTGTAAAATAAAAACAAAAATGTTAAAATGGCGTTTGTTGTAGCAGCAGCTATTGAAAAACGTACCGATATAAATGTGGGACATTAAAAAACATTAAAGATATAAACTTGGATGAGCCTGATGAAATAGAAGTCTCAGAAGATGAAGAAGTTTTGGAACGTTACCGCCGTTATTATTTTAGCGGTAATAACTTTTTTAATTTGAAATTTCATAAAAAGTTTCAAAAAATGTGAAATTTTGGTCAAAAAGTACTTTCAACGAAGGAGAAAGAAAAATAGAATTACTGTTGGTTATTGCTTTTTTTGCTTAAACTTTGATTTTTGTGTTTAGTTTATTGTTTGGACAAAAATCTTTAGTTTATTTAAAGTGTTTGTCAGAAGTTTCCTGTAGAGTTAGGTAAGCGGTAACGAAATTGCCATCGAGACGAGCTTTGACCCTCAATAACTTATATTTGTAATTTATTTAATCGTTATTTATTTAATCATTATTTTTATAACCAAATATTCTAGTACGATTGGTTTTCAGTTATTTCCCAAATTTTGTAAACATCCTGCGCATAAATCGAGTCTGGAACGGCGATTGAAGAAATTTAAATTTTTGGGAAGAAAATTTTTTATCTACACAAAAAATTATATTTCAATACATTGTTTGCCAAAATTTTCATTGATTTTAGTAACGTACATATTGGTCTTCAATGGGATAAAAACCTGATTTAATATCTTTTATATTTTCGGATATGCAAGCTAAAAATTCATTTGCAAAATTCACTTTTAATATTTTTTTTTGTTTTCAGCGTTATTTTTTACAGCTTTTTTATTTGAAAAACTACTGTAACAAATTAAGCACAGCTTAACAATAGTACAGCTTGTTAAGCACATCTTAATTGTTAAAAAAAATTTTTTTATTACTTGCATTGGAAAATTATTATCGGTTAATATCTTTATAACTTTATTTTTATTTCTTTTGGTAAACTCCTTATCACTTGTCTTAAGTACTTTTTCTATTAAATTTCTACCCTTATTAATAATTATAATCTTGTTGTTATGCTTGGAATAAAAATTAATAATCCTCCCAGAAGCTTTCCGCTTTTGATGCCAATCCATTTTTAATTTATCACTTCTTATAATTACCAAAGTATCCAAATATGGGAGTTTAAAATTTTTTCAATTTAATTTTTTTATGTTTAAAAAAACTTATTATTAACAATTGTATTGTGTTGCCTGAAGATGCCAGTCAATGGTGTGGCGAAATATCCGAAAAAAATAAAAGAATAAACAATATATTTTTATTTAAAAAAAAACTAACCTAGTGCTTAACAATTGCGCCACATTGGCGCATGCCCCAATTTCACATTGGGAAACTAAAAGCACTCAAAATAATGTTTAGTCGCAATAAATACATCATATGTCTTTTACTGTCACATAGCAATTACTTCTAGATTGTAGTCAATCATAGCGTACTATTGTACGATAGAATTAGACTCTGAAAGAAGTTCTAAAAGTGATTTATTGAAGTTATCTTGAATTTAACATACGTAAGTAATAAGTATATAGGAACTGGGAGTTTCCTGAGAATCGATTACATTAATTAATGTAGGAAATAATAAGGACCATTAGTACGTATTTTAACGTATTCCCTTTTTACATAAAGAACTAGTTCCATTACTACATCCTTTTTTGGAAACTAATGTAATGTGTTTTTTAAGCGAGTAACAAAATATGGCAATCACAAAAGTAAGTCTTTATATGACAAGGCAAGTACATTTTAAGGTAATACCTAATTTTTTGCATTAACGTGTTTTGTGATTATAGATAATCAGAACCAACAATTGGACCGTACTACTTAACTAGCACAGAAAAGCAGTTCCATAAAATTCAACGCTGTGATTGCTGCGAGAAATATCATTATATATTAATAAAAAATATATCAAGGTAATTATTTATAAACTATTTTATAAAATTCCAATTGTTAATATTCTAAATTTCTTTCTAGACTATTATCAACTTAACTGTCCTTAATTCACGGACATACGCTTATATGTAATGCATGCCTCTTTTATACGCATTTACCAGATAGAATGGCAATACATAAAGCAACAGAATGCGGTAGACGTTACTAAAGATGTCGCAAGGGGAAAAGGCTTTCTAAAGCTACAAAAATTTTGAGTGGCAAATTCACAGTACGAGTATACGCTGACTTTGAATGTGTGCTGGAGGATATAGCTGTAAGTAGTGATAATGTAAATAACTCAAATTTTATTAAGAGGTATATATCCTGCGCATATTCCTTTAATATTTGTTGTAGTTTTACTGGAAATTTCAAAAGGTTTAAAATATTTGTAGATAGTAGTAGGGATGTAAGTGTAGGCGACCACTTCGTAAATAATTTAATTAGGGTATGTAGAGAGATTTATAAAAATTATATTGAGGAAATTGTTCCTATGCTCTCCCTAACTCCCTTAGAAAGGGAAAATTTAATAGTGTCAAAGATTGTAATGATTAACTGTAATATGTAATATGACTTCAATAATATCACTGTCAGATGTCAGGAAAATATAGAGGAGCAGCACATAACTCACGTAATTTAAATTTTATAATTTCCATATTCATTACGATATTCTTTCACAATTTTTCTTCCTACGATTGCCATTTGTTTGTGAAAGATTTATTATATTATTGAATTTATTGAAAGATTTATTAAAAGGTGAAACAAATGTTATTCCTTTAAACAAAGAGCAGTATATTTCGTTATCTCATAAAATCCGTATATACAGTGATGAAGAATTTAAGGTTTTATTAGAGGAATTGTGTAAAGAGAAAATTTCTTAGAATATTCCGTACGCTGTAATAGAAAAAGAAGTCGATGTAGTTCAAAAAGAAAAACAACAACAAAAAATCGAGCTAAGATTTTTAAATTCCTATAGGTTTATGGCATCAAGCTTAGATGTTTTAGCTTCTAATTTACCTGACGATTACTTAATGTCAGTTCGAAGAAGTTTTTCAGATTCTGAAGAGTTTATTCTCATAAGGCGAAAGGGTGTTTTTCTTTATGAGTATGTTAATATATTTAAAAAACTCTCTGAAAATAAACTTCCATTAGATGAATTGTCTTACAGAAGAAGATTATGTGCATGCTCAAAAGGTATGGAAGAAATTTAATTGTGATTCTCTACGGGATAATATGATGGTCTATTTAAAGACTGATGTTCTCTTGCTAACAGACGTTCTTGAAAACTTTCGAAGAGTTTGCACGAGAATACATAACATTGACCCATGTCACTACTACACAATCCCAGGTCTTTCAAGGGTCGCTATGTAAAATATTCAAAAATTGAGTAAGAAGTACTAAATGGTCTTAAAATGTTTAATTTAATAAACGTGGGATTCGAGATGGGCTCACACAGTATGGTAGGAGACATTGTAAATCGAATCATAAGTATTTAGGTTACTTTGAGAAGACAAAACCTTCTGAATATATTTTATATATAGATGCAGATAATCTACATGGTTGGGCAATGACAGAATATCTTCCACATGGTGGTTTTACTTGAACAAATGATTTTTTTCATCCAAGGGATATTTCGTCTAATTTCATAGTAGGTTTATCTAAGCGGTTGATTAATCTCACCCTGTTGAGTGTCATTAAAAACCAAGGGTGATAAAGCATATGTAAAATGGTTGGGATATCCAAGTCAGTATAATTCTTGGATAAGTAAAAATGAAATATTGTAAAACTAGCAATAAGATAATACATATATTAAATAAAAACAAATTACAAATAACGTTTTTATTTATTTACATTCAATCATTTGTTATGTCAATAACATTAGCACTGAGCGGGATATTTCATTCCTCCAATAGAGTTAGCGGTAGATTATGAATGTTCTCTAATTGATTTTCATTCATATAATTCGATTCCCAACGTAGACTATGATAACAATCTTTTCCGTATTGGAAATAAAATAATTGAAATTCCTAAAGGTTCTTGTGGGTTGCAAGACATAGCTGCTTATATAATTGCACAATATAAAGAAAAAAATGTTAATAAATCAGTTCTGATTGAAGCCAATAATAACACTCCATAAGTTGAAATAAAATCTTCACATGATACAATTTTTCTTTGATCGAAAAATATCTATTGGTAGATTACTTTGTTTTAACGGTGTTATAAATATTTAGTATAAAACATTTATCGAATCAGCCAGTAAATATTTTAAAAATTAATGCTGTACAAGTTAAATGTAATACTTACTTTATAATACGGGAAATATACAGTATTGTGCAAAACCTAAGAAACATTGCCCAATATTAGCTTCTGAGTCAAATTATGTTTAAACGAACATATTTCAATTCAATGTTTTAATGCAGTTTTATTAGTTTCTGTGTCATACAATATTACAAAAAAAAATTTGTAATTATCTCTCACCTAACGGTTCTTTTAGTACAACAACAAAAATTACTCAAAAATTCATTGGGCAAAACCTAAGAAACTTTTTGCTTTTGTACAATAAATTTGTTTTTTTTTTAAGATAACGGTAACTTCTTATTTTTTTCGATGATTTCTTATGAAAAAGTGATCTAGTATGCATTTAAAAGCGTGTAACGAATAAATTTCGCATTTAAAATTAAAATAAAATGCAACGTAAAAAATATTGTTAAGCATTTAAATTGAATGCTATAACGCATTATAATGTAGGCAAATCACAGGCTGAAATTGCAAATTTGTTAAAAGTAAGCAAATCAATGGTTTCCAAATGGATAAACCTTTATAAAGATAAAGGAACTGTACTCAATATTAATCCTGGAGGAAGACCTCGTAAAACATCAGTTCGTGATGATAGAAATATCAAGAACATAATAAAAAAAAACCCCCTTCATCTCGTCAAAAAAAATTGTGTCAGAATTAGGCTTAAGTGTTGATGCCAGCACAGTCCGCAGACGGGCGAGAGAGGCTGGATTGAAAAGCTTCCAAAAAACCTCTTCTTACAAAACGTCACGCAAAAAAACGGTAAGTATTTTTAAGCTTACAAGTAAACCATTAATGCCTGATTTTTTAGGCTCGAATTTGCAAAAAAATATCTTGATTGGCTAGTTAAAAAGTGGAAAAGTGTGCTCTTTAGCGACGAAAGCAAATTTAGTTTGTTCAACTCGGATGGCATATGTCGTGTGAGACGCAATACTGGTGAAAGGCTTAAACCCCGATATTGTAAAAAAAACTGTCAAGCATGGGGGTGGCAATGTGATGGTGTGGACGTGTTTTTTAGGTCATGGTCTAGGGCCGTTCCACAGAATTTCTACCAAAATGGACAGATTTGTGTATAGGGACATTTTAGAAAATAAGATGTTGCCATATGCCGAGTGGAATATGCCACTTCGATGGGTGTTTCAACATGATAACGATCCGAAACACTCATCGAAGTTGGTAAAGGACTGGATACAATCGAAAGGGATTCAATTGCTTGATTGGCCGGCTCAATCGCCCGATTTGAACCCAATCGAAAATTTATTTTCCATATTGAAGAGGAATGTTGGATCGAAACGATTCTCCAACTGAGACGATTTATTTTCGTGTCTGGAAGATGAATGGATACGCATAGATCCAAAAATAATTGATAATTTAATCAAATCTATGCCGCGTCGGTGCGCCGCAGTAATAAAAAATAAGGGTTATTATACAAAATATTAAAAGTTTCTTAGGTTTTGCCCAATGAATTTTTGAGTAATTTTTGTTGTTGTACTAAAAGAACCGTTAGGTGAGAGATAATTACAAATTTTCTTTTTGTAATATTGTATGACACAGAAACTAATAAAACTGCATTAAAACATTGAATTGAAATATGTTCGTTTAAACATAATTTGACTCAGAAGCTAATATTGGACAACGTTTCTTAGGTTTTGCCCAATACTGTATATGAATAATTTTCCAGCGCACATACTTCATGAGTTTGCGATTTATGTTAATCCAGGTTATAAATTAGATGTCATCCCGAATATTCTAATCTATTTACCAGTACGTGTGAAAAAAACAACATATCTCAAAGTTTAGATTGTTTACCAAGGGGACCACTTTATAAAATTTTAGAGGTGAAGAAATAACAATAATATTGAATTTAATACCAAGAGAAATATGATTATTTACAATAAAACGGCGCAAATAAAAATTACAGAAAACATTCCACTAGAAACTCTTAAAGCTAAAAGACCTAAATTAACAGAAGAAAATAAGTAGTTTCTAACATTACTTAAATCGAAAGTAAAGAAAAATGTCTGATATACTAGATTTTATGGAAACTCCTATTTCGGATGAGAATATAATAAAAACGGATTATAATAGTTATATACCACACATTCAATCATTAAAAAATAATGATGAGATACGAATTACTCTACAAAGTCAAGACGTATATGTTCTTCTTAGTGAAAGCTACTTGTATACAGAGGGAAATATAAAAATCACTAACGGGGAGAACTCTCCAAATACCAGATTAAGAAATAATTATGTTGCGTACTTACTTTATACGTTATGAAATTAATGATGTTGAAATTTATCGTACATGGTACTTTGGGATGTCTAGCACAATTAAAAACTAATGGCACTTATATTAATCCTATATTCTCTATCTATATTCTAATTTATATTCGGAAACAATAAGAAATATATTCATTCTGATTGAAAAAATAAGAAAGCACATTTAAACTCAGATTCTTATCCGTACGGTGATTTTATAATATGATATGTATGTATGCGAAATTTCAAAAAAATTATTATATGAAGTCCGCACAACCACTTCTTTCCTGTGACAAGTTTAAAGAAAACCCAATTGTCGTTATTGATCTAAGCTATCAAAATGGCATGATTAAAGCGGACCTATTGATGTGAAAATTCAGTTTGAGACTGCCATTCCAATTCCTGCAAACACAAATGTTAATGATTTAATTCTCTACGATCGCTTGATGAAGTACACCCCGTTAAGTGGAATTGTCCAGAAAGTTATTTAATGTTTTATTAGTAATGAATTTATATTACCTACTTTTTTCCTTTTTTTCTGTCGAATAAAATAAACACATAGTAAAATTTTGATTATAACCTAAAACAACAGCGTTTTTTACACACACATATAATTTAATAATTTTTTTTATTATTAAGTTTTATAAATATCTTATTAATTTATACAATTCTTTATTGTTTTGTTATATTTTAATTTCCTTTACATACATACACGCCATAACTGTTTCTTAAGAAAATAAAAAAAAATTATATATCTATATTATAATTGTGTACTATGCACTTTTTAACTCCCTTTGCCTTTTTTACATCTTTTTCATTATCAACTGTAAATGCGTAAGCTTTAGGAGCTAAACCAACAAACTCTGTTATAAATTTACTCTCCGTTTCATCCTTCATCAAATCTAATACTTTTTTACGAGGAAAACTAAACGGGTTATTTCAACAAAGATCCAAAAATTCCTTATGACTTTGACGAAATATACAGATTTAGCCACATATACTTGGATCGACTAAGTAACCATAGTAATATTTTGGCAATTAATTTATTAGATGAATCAGAGGAAGTTAGAAGGCTTAAAAGATTTCATGTACTAGATCTACCATATAGAAAATAAGATATTCTTTATCAAACTAATAATTAAATATAATATTAATAATCTATGCTAAGTGTTCTCTTATCCTTGTTAATTTTTATAATCAAATTTATTTTTTATTGTGAAAGTAGATTGTAAATAAATAAAATGAAAAATATTCAGGTTTCATGTATCACTAGTGAAAATCCTACATTTTCCATTTTGGTAGAACACAGAAACCTAAATAGATTGGCTTGGCGTAATATGTTGTGGTTTTATTCATTTGTATAGCCAACTTTGTTTTAGTGAATTGTGATATGCTATGGAAGTTTGGTTTTAAAATAAATTATCCTATTCCTATATGATTGCAGTTAGTGCGACCCCATTCACTAAGCAATCGCACATTTTTCCTTTATGTACATTTTCCATGGGGTTTCAATACACTGCATTATTTATGAGCTTATAAAAGTCTCTTTTAAGGGTGTTTATAGATTTTTTTTCTATACTCTGTATACTATGTCTCTTACTATACTGTGTGAGGCCACCTCGAATCCAACGTTTAATAAAATTAAACATTTCAAGTTAGTACTTTTAACTCAATTTTTGTATACTTTAACAAAACGATCCATGAAAGACCTGGGATTGTGTAGTAGTGACATGGGTGAAGATTAAATATTCTCCTGCAAACTCTTCGAAAGTTTTCAAAACTGTCTGTTAGCAGGAGAACATCAGTCTTTAAATATACCATCATATTATCCTGTCGAGAATCACAATTAAATTTCTCTCATTCCTTTTGAGCATGCACATAATCTTCTTCCAAACGGTTTTTATCATTCAATTTTGCTGGTAAACAGTTCAGCTGATGGAAGTTTATTTTCAGAGAGTTTTTTAAATATATTAACATAATCTTCATAGTCTGAAAAACTTTTTCGAACTGGTACCAAGTCATCGTCCTTGCACCTTGACTACAGCAGCGGATTTTA
Organism: Gymnosoma rotundatum; assembly: GCA_916610165.2. Classification (NCBI taxonomy): domain Eukaryota; kingdom Metazoa; phylum Arthropoda; class Insecta; order Diptera; family Tachinidae; genus Gymnosoma; species Gymnosoma rotundatum. The sequence goes on from OU744337.1 coordinate 76,575,197, forward strand.
TGAAATAGCAAAATACATACTGCTCTTTGTTTAAAGGAATAACATTTGTTTCACCTTTAAAATTTAATAAATCTTTCACAAACAAATGGCAGTCGTAGGAAACAAATTATGAAAGAATATCGGAATGAATTCGGGAATTTTATAATTTAAGTTACATGAGTTATGTGCTAATCCTCTATATTTTCCTGACATATGACAGTGATATTATTACAGTCATATTACATATTACAGTTGGTTGATTACCTAAGGTTTTACCGCATATGTGACAGTCTTTGGCGCTATTGAAATACTCCCTTTCTAAGGGAGCTAGGGAGAGCAAAGGAACAATTTCATCGAAATAATAAAATAATAAATATCTCTACATTCCCTGATTAAACTATTTACGAAGTGGTCGCATACACTTACAATCCTACTACTATCTACAAATATTTTAAACCTATTTAAATTTTCAGCAAAACTACAACAAATGTTAAAGGCATATGCGCAGGATATAGCTTTTTAATAAAATTTGAGTTATTTACATTATCATTACTTGCAGATATATCCTTCAGCAAACATTCAAAATCAGCGTATACTGTGAATTTGCCTCCCAAAATTTTTGTTGCTTAAGAAAGCCTTTTCCTCTTGCGGCATCTTTGATACACATCTACCGCATTCTGTTGCTTTATGTATTGCCATTCTATCTGGCAAATACGTATAAAAGAGACATGTGTTACATATAAGCGTATGTCCGTGATGTATGGATATTTGAGTTGATAATAATCTAGAAAGAAATTTAGAATACTAACAATTGTAATTCTATAAAATAGATTATAAAAAATTACCTTGATATATTTTTTTTTTACTAATATATAATGATATTTCTCGCCACATTAACTTTGCAACAGAATTAAATTTATATGGAACTGCTTCTATGTGCTGGTTATGTAGTACGGTCCAATTGTCGTTTCAGATTTTCTATCATAACAAAACACTTTAAAGCTAATATCGTTATTTATTTTTAAAAATACGTGATATCCTTAATATCTGTTGGAAATTTCATACCACTCAAATTGAGTATCCTGCCACATTCCAGACTAATCTTTGGAGTAGAAATATCTTCAATTTTGTAGGTTGATGAGAAGTCGAAATTTGTATTAGCTTCGTTATAAAAAAAATAGTACTACACTCCACTTGAAACAATAAATGTCGTTGTTTTTAATATTAATACAACACATTTTTTGTAGGTCTTAGATGGAGTTGGAATATGTAGCGATGCTTTGTTTATATATATGTCCAGCCAGTTTAAACGCTCACTCGTCCGCCCTAAATCTTTCTCTTCTGAAACTGACATGTTTTTTTTTATTATTTCCATATGTGTTTTTAACGCAGTATCCACATCATCTGCCTTGGAAAACGCATTATTTCTATTATGTACCACATGTTTCTGTTTCTGGTTTTAATGAATTTGCTGGTAATTTATACCTAGCCGATAGTTCAATGTTGAATCTGATAACAACTTGATCAGTAAGCCTGATGTTGAGCAGTTTTAACAGAAGCTTATGACCTTCCTCAAGATAGTTTTTAACATTTAGATATTCGTCACCTGATATTTACTTTTCTGCAGCTTTATTCAGCTTTCCACCGCTTTAACGACGTTCCATTTGTGTTTAGCTCCTGCACAATGGTTAAACCATTTTATTGTTTCAATACTAATCTTGCAATCTTCACATTGCATAATAGATATTTCCTCTAGATGCTGAATTTTCAATGGAGTGTGTGGTGCCGGCGGTTGTACGTCATGTCTTTGCTTCCCCGATCCAGTTGGTGCTATATCCCACTGCTGGAGAGACTGCTGTTTGTGAACGTAAGTTTCATGTAACTTTACGTGATATTTTTTTCTACATGCATGTTAGAGATACATGGTAGCAGAAACCAAAAGGATTATGTATCTTTAAGTGTTTCTTTAAATATATATTGCGATTATAGTGTTTCCGCAAATTTTACACACAAAAATATTAGACGACATTTTTTCCATCTTTTTTGTTGCTTTCTTTTATAATAAAAATTTGTACAACAGCGAGCATGATATATTTAGTTTAACTTCCTATCGCTACACACTTTATGTTAATGTTAAGAACTGACCCTGTCTAAGTATGTGTGCATGCACATGTGCTCAACCACACCTTTATTAGTTATTCAATAAAGATTTTTTATTCTCCAATATTACTATTGTCCGTTTTTTAAATATTTTAATCACGATCATTGCAACCAAACCCAAAACTTAAATTCTCTATCTCTGTAATGTTTTATTAGAAAATTCAATTATGATTATCTGTCTGCATTCTTATCACATATCGCATATGCTTAGTGAAAACAAAAAATCAAAGTTCAATGACCTTCACCTAGATTGTTTATTTTTCCTAATGTGTAAACTACTTATATTTTCTTAGCTATCACTAGCTACACTTGTTAGCATTTTTTATATACTGTGAGCGTCAAAATAAAGTGTACACAAACATTTTCTTTAAATTAGTTTTTATTTCAGTCTTTAAAAATACTATTTTATTTAACATTTAATGTTTTTTTAATTGTTATGCATTTCTCTACTTAAACTTAAAAAAAACAACAACAAAAATTTACAACAACAAAAGTTGTAAAACAAAAACAAAATCTATTCCATATTTTACGCGTCAAAATAAAGTGTACATCTGATTTTGTAGCATTTTAGCGAAGTAGAACCGCATAAAATACCGTTATGTTTTGTTGTTTATTTACTTTCTTGCATTCTTTTAAATCACTATTACTGTTTTATAGTAGACAGACGCAATTTTCGGACTATAACTTCTTTGCAGAAAGAAATTTGTTATGGGAAGACAAAGGTTCACAGATGTCAGGGAACTTGTGATAAAACTTTGGAAAGACGGTAAAACTTTTCGTGAAATCGGGTCTATTATAAACAGAAGCCATAATACAGCAAAGAAAATAGTTGCCGAAAAATTCGGCAAAGTAGAAAATCGTCCAGGTGCAGGCCGACCAAAAGCTTTAAGTGAGTCTGAAATAAGATCTATTTTGCGCGATGTGAAGAAGAATCTATTTAAATGTGCTATTAAAATATCGGAGGAAGTTTCAGCAACAAAAAATTGCAACGTAAGCGCCAACACAGTACGAAGAGCTCTACACGCAAATGGTCTACATGGTCGGTTGCCGCGAAAAAAGCCACTTATATCGTTAGTAGATCAGAAAAAACGTATTGAGTATGCAAAAAAGTACGAAACTAAAGATGGTTCTTTCTGGAATAACTTTTTATTTAGCGATGAGAGTAAATTTGAGATACTTGGCCAGAAAAAAAATGTAAAAGTATGGCGTACAAAAAATACAGAGTATGCTGAACATAATCTAATATCTACGGTTAAGCATGGTGGAGGTTCGGTGATGGTGTGGGGATGCATTGCGGCAAGTGGAGTGAAAAGCTTGGTTTTTATTGCAGATACCATGAATAAAACGGACTACTTAAACATTTTGAAAAACAATTTGCCATGAATGGTGGAGAAATTGGGCTTAAAGTGACCTTGGATCTTTCAACAAGACAATGATCCCGAACATACGGCAAAGATAGTAAAAGAATGGCTCTTTTATCATACTCCTAAAACATTAGATCATCCTCCCCAATCACCGGACCTTAACCCTATTGAGCATTTGTGGGAGCATATTGACCGGCAAATACGAAAGAGGACAATTACTAACAAGGATACGCTTAAATCCCTTATAATGGAGGAGTGGCAGAAAATTTCATCTGACATAACCAAAGAACTAGTTGAATCGATGCCCGAAGACTAAGTGCCGTTATTAAAGCTAAAGGAAAAGTAACCAAATATTATAATGAATTATAAGTGTACGCTTTATTTTGACGCGTAAAATAGGGAATAGATTTTGTTTTATAACTTTTGTTGTTGTAAATTTTTTTTTGTTGTTTTTTTAAGTTTAAGTAGAGAACTGAATAACAATTTAAAAAAAACATAAAATGTTAAATAAAATAGTATTTTTAAAGACTGAAATAAAAACTTATCTAAAGAAAATGTTTGTGTACACTTTATTTTGACGCTCACAGTATATCAACATTGCTGTCTCTCAACACACCTGCTGTGATTGGCTTCTTCCTTTCATATACTTGTGATCGCACATTGCACTAACGCTTAATCACATTGTCACACTTATTGATATGTCAATCCACGTCATCTAGCACTTCATACTTAAGCAATTAGTTGAAAGAATTTATTACTTTTTGAAAAAAAATCTTACTGTATACAAATTTTTGAGTTTTTAAATATTTAAAACCAAAATTTTTCTTATATTTGCTCTTTCAGATCGCTTCTGGTTAGTGAAAAAAAATCAAAGTTCAATAACCTTAACACCTGTACTCATCTGCAGAAATTAACATATTTTTCTGACAAAATGGCCATACACAAGATCAGTACATATATTATACCATTCCATCCACGTACAAAAAAGTACATATGAAAAAACACCTATATTTATTATTCAATTAAGATTTTCTACTCCCCAATATTACTATTTATACTTTTTAAATATTCAAGTCACGAGCCAAAACGAAATCCTAAGTGTTTTAAAGTACGCGACAACATATTTAAAAACAACTTGCTTCGTTTAATAAAGAGGAGCACTTTTTGGCTAGAATAAATATAACAGAGATAAATACAAAAGTAGAGAAAAACATTTTTTAAACAGATAACAAATAAAAAAAATAAATATATAATTTTTCGTATAAGTTTACCTATAAATAGTTGAATAAACATATTTACAATCGATAACTATCTTATAGATGGATACGTAGAAATCTGATGAACATTTTAGTGAAGGAAAAACTGCTGGTATCAAACTTTTAAAACTAATTAAAAGTTTTATGCTGCTTTGCTGAGTTTGTAGCTTTATTTTAATAAAAGTATTTATGCACTCACCTTTATGCTCGTGTTTCCTGCATTTTGCTCTTCTATTTTGGAACCAGACCTGAATAAGTATATTAAATATACGCATATATTAAGACACTGAAGGCTACTGAATTTTTGAAACTTAAATTTCTAGTTTATTAATTTAATTTAACATAAAAGCTACCATGTCGCAAAATCCTTCCGCCATAGAAACATAAAATCTATGAAAACTGGTAGAGATGCCTGTCAAACCTAATCATTTAGTTCTTGACAAAGCGGTAGTGAATTATATTATATTATATTATATTATACTATATTATATTATATTATATTTTATTATATTATATTATATTATATTATATTATATTATATTATATTATATTATATTATATTATATTATATTATACTATATTATATTATATTATATTATATTATATTATATTATATTATATTATATTATATTATATTATATTATATTATATTATATTATATTATATTATATTATATTATATTATATTATATTATATTATA